>CAIGRP010057375.1:0-11806 GCA_903798385.1 Fraxinus cuspidata
AGAGAGAGAGAGAGAGGTCTCACAGGGCGGAGGCAGTGGCGGAGAGACAAACGGAGATGGAGAGCGGAAGTGCTGATAGTGTCACTATAAAATCAGCAAGAAGGCCCAGAAAGCAGATTAACACGCAGAGAAGCATCAGAAAGAGAGCGATTAGGGCAAATCTAAACTTTCTCCAAAGACGTCGTAGTGGTTGACGATAGGGAATTGCGACACGTGTCCGGACAAAAGTTAGACTCTTTTATATTGTAGTGATTGAAATTTCGATTAAGTATAAAACTTGAAAAGTCACTTGTGTCAACTTTTCGGACTTGATCTGATAGTCAAATTATAAAAATAAATAGACTAACATATTCTACTGTCGAGTAGATTGTTATAATATATTTGAGATCTCAAAATCAATTATGGATGAATGAGAAATTGTAGTCCAAAATTAGAAGAAAAATGAGAAGGAAAAGAGGTAATATTGTCGATCGAGCAGCTAGATAGTGCCTAGCTAGTGGCGAAGCTGCCGCTCGAATGACAGGGTAGTGGTAGGCGGGCAAAAAGTTTTTGTTGAAAATGTATCATTGGCATTCTAGTGAGAGGCTAGCGACGACAGGGATGCTTCCCTTTGTAAATGTTGCTAAGTTTTGAGACATGTCTCTTCACTCACAATCTCTCATCTTCTATAAATATGATCCTTTGGATATCCATTATGTATTACATATCATTTGCATTGAGTCTTGCATCAAAATCTCTTGTAGTCTTTCCAAAACTCGTTCCAAAAATTATTTTCTTATAGATAGAAGAAAAATTGTTTAGGTTCGCTCTTACTTGTGGTTTGAATTGATTCTAACCTAAGCTTTGTTGTATATTGAGAGACAAGTGAGTAATCCATTAGCACCGTTGGGGAAATTTTAACTCAAGGATGAGGTATTTATCACTTGCCTCAGAGCCTTTTTCGCCTTTCACTCTTCTTCATTCATTTCTTTTTATATTCAATACTAAGTTTAATTATGCTCCTACAAATTAATTTTACCATTCATTTTGTTAATTAAAACAACAATTTCACTACACAAATAGCTAACAATCTTAAGACAAAAAAATTGTAGTTATTGCTAAAAAACATATCATTTATCTTCATCTTTGGAATAAGCCTTCGTGTGCTATTCCTTCTTGTCATTTCCGCGTTGAACTTCTATTTGTATAATAGAAATAAATTCCGTTGAGGCAACTTCTAGCCAAACAATTAATGGTATGAACCATGTGGTTCCGACTTTGACTATGTACCAAACTCTCATATCCCACATAGGAAAAACTAAAAAAGTTTGGAGGTGGGGAGTTCAAAAGATGACAACAAAAGATGTTGTTCTATCTTATTACTTTGAATTTGACAAAGTTTTTAAAAGAAATCGCTCATGCAGGAAGGAAAAATAATTGTGAATCGATTATTACCTTAAATGCATGGAAGCACTCATATTTTCTTTTCAAAAACTATATACTAAATGGTTTGGATAATCCACTATATGTAGTATATAGTTTGATGGACTCATCCAATGAATTATGGGATTCATTGAAGAAGTACAAGATTGAGAATGTTGGAACAAAGAAGTTCATTATCGACAAGTTTTTGGATTACAAAATGGTAGACTCCAAAATCGTGATACGTTAAGTACAACAACTTCACATTCTACTTCATGGCATATATGCAGAAAAGATGCAATTAAGTAAATCTTTTCAGGTTGCAACCATCATTAGGAAACTTTCTTCTCTATGGAGAGATTTCAAGAACTATCTCAAGTACAAAAGCAAGGAGATGAATTTTGAGGAATTGATAGTCCGTTTGAGGATTGAAGAAGACAATAGAAATATCGAAAGAAAATCTATTGTTCAAATTGGAGCAAATTTTGTTGAAACTGATTCGGATGAGTTCGTACTTACTAAAAATGATATGTATATTAGTAAGGGTTCTCTCAGTGAATGAATGTTCAAAATGAATGCCCTTACAGTTATGCAAAAAAAACATTATGAATAAAAATTACAATTTTGCTTATATGCTTGAGTTGTCTTGTTTATGGAATAGTCGATTATAACACGTTAATTACAAATCTATACACAACTTATGAATCGAAGTTTAATTCCGACGCTTAAAATTGATCATAATAAAAAATGTGAAATATTTGTTGAAGCAAAATTGGCCAAAATATCTTTTCACTCAGTTTAAAGGAACATGAAACCTTTAGAATTAATACATAGCGATATTTATGATTTAAAATTCTTTCAAACTAAGGCAGTAAGAAATATTTTATAACTTTCATTGATATATGTAAAAAAATTTGTTTTTTTTTTCTTACTACTACTAATTAAAGATGGAGTCTTAGATGTATTCAAATATTATAAGATAGAATTTGAGAATCAACTTGATAAACGAATAAAAAATATTAATAGTGATAGAGGTGGAGAAGACGGGAAACCGTTCGAAAAATATTATTTCGAGCGTGGAATCATTCATTAAAAAATTGACAACTTATGCACGACGATCGAATGTTGTTGCTGAATACAAAAATCGAACTCTCAAATAAATGATGAACACAATGTTGATAAGTTTGGGCTATCCCATAACTTGTGGGGGAAAGCTATTCTTTCAGCATATAGTATTCTTAACAAGATACCTTTTAAGAAAATGGAAGAAACTACATATGAACTATGAAAAAGTCATCATTCGTTCTATAAACACTTAAAAGTGTTGGTGTGTTTAGTTAAAGTTGAAATATCTAAGCTTAAACAAGTGAAAATCAATTCTAAAACTATTGATTGCATATTTATTAGATATACCAATAATAGCAATGCATATCGTTTTCTTGTACATAAATCTGAAATAGCTCGATCAACGATGCAATCGAAATATATTGCTTTGGATAAAGTTAGAGAAGAAGCATAGTGACTTCGTAACTTCTTGGAAGATATTCCATGTTGGCCTAAACCAGTACTAGCAATAGTTATACATTGTGATAGTCAATTGATTATTGAAAGGGCTCAAAGCAGCATGTATAATATTAAGTTTAGACATATATAATGTAGACACAATACCATTAAACAATAGAATTCAAATGGTATTATTTCCGTAGATTATGTGAAATCAAATGAAAATATTGCGGATCTTATTACAAAAGGTTTACCAAGAGATCAAGTATGTTGTCAATCAAAAGGAATGTGACTAAAGCCTATTACGTATAATCTTTGTAATGGTAACTCTATCTTGTTAATTGGAGATCCCAAGATCTTCGTTCAAGGGGACAACTAAATTATGAAGATTCAATGAAACACTTGGGAAAATATTTCATAATTCATTCATATGATAATTAAAGTGATTTCTGCATATTGTTAAATCTTAATTTATGCTTTTAATAATTTAAATATCTTGATTAAATCAAATAGAGTATGACACAATGCTCTTAATAAGATGTTACCTATATAAGTGTGAGGTGGGTACGCCTCAAAGAAAATTATTCAAGGTTGAAATTTTCTAAACACTTATGAAACTAAAGTGTAGTTTGAGGTCAAAATGAACCAAATCATGAGAACCATGAACGATTTAGAAAAAAATATTTGTTTAAGTATTGTTATCTTAGTTTACACTTACGACTAAATGATTCAAAATATCACGCTCATCAATTAGCTTAGTAAATTCGACAATATTTACTAAAGAATGTTCAAAGTCAGAAGCTACTTTACTTGTTGCAATGTTTTTTCTATTCTATCTCTATAATGCATCATATTTTCGCATTACATGAACATATTTGAATTTTCGTTCATATGGGAGAATGTTGGAATTTGGTTTAAAAATTGAAAATTTGGTTAAGTATAAAACTTAGAAAGTGACTTTGTGTCAATTTTGGCCAAATATTCGGACTTCATCCGATAGTCAAATTATAAAAATAAATAGAATACTTATTCTAATTGTTGAGTATATCATCATAATATATTTGAAATCTCAAAATCAATTTCGAATGAATAAGAAATTACGATCCAAATTAGAAGAAAAACGAGGAAAAGAGGTAACCTTGCCGCTTGAGTGGCAGGCTAGCGCCTAGCTAGTAGCGAAGCTGTCAATCGACTGACAGGCTAGAGGTAGGCTGGCTGGCAAAAATTTTTGTTGAAAATGTGTCACTGACGCTTGATGGAGGTGCCAATGATAGCAATGGATGCTTCCCTTTGTAAATATTGCTGAGTTTTGGAGCATGTCTCTTCACTCACAATCTTTCATCTTCTATAAATATGACTATTTTGACGTCCATTATGTATCACATATCATTTGCATTGAGTCTTGCTTCAAAATCTCTCCAAAAATCATTTTCTCGTAGAGAAAAGAAAAATTATTTGAGTTCGCTGTTACTTGTAGTTTGAAATGTTTCTACAATAAATTGTATCAATTGTATCTTGCGAGACAAGTGTCATAATCTGTTAGTACCGTTGCGGGATAATTTTATCTTCAGCAGAAAGTGTTTATCACTTGCCTCGGAGTCTCTTTCACGTCTCTCATTCCTTTCTTTTCTTTTTCTTATTCAATTTTATATTTAATTACGTTTTTGCGAATTAAATTTTACCATTCACTTTGTCAATTACAAAATAACATTTCACTACACAAGTAACCAACAAGCATCACTAGTACTTTCGTTATACCTTCCAATCTGTCATCATCAAATTTTCTGTCTTTAGACAATGATTAAGTTTTAAATATGAAGTGATTTTGACACGGATTTGTCATGTTATAACTCTTATATAGCATTTGTGAATAATTTTATTTGATAAATTTCTATTATTAATTTGAGATTGCATTTGTTCATAATTCGTTTGATATTATAAATTGAGTGATTAAGTTATTAAGCATTGATAGACTCGATTTATAATTTGATCTACAAAATGATCAATAAATAAAGATGGACACATTATTTTTATAAGCTCATCTCAATTTTATTAAATTTCATCTTTGATTTTTTAGTAAGATTTGAGTATACATATTGAATGTATTGGACTAGACCACATAAAATTTAATTTGTGATATTTATCATACAAATTTAATTTTGCTTGATTGTTGTACATGAGACCTCAATCCTGAACGAGTAATGGACTTCGATTATTAACTTAAAGTTCTTTATTGTATCAATAATTGAAGATCAAATTACTGATCAATATCTTGCGCATTGAGAATTAAAAGTGAACTAACGGGGCGCATATATTTACAATAAGGAATCTGTCTAATAACTTCAATAGGCATGATCATGATATCAAAATATTCTCTAGTGTACAACTAATTTGAGCTCACTAATTCAATATTGATTGTGTAATTAATATTGTGATGTGATCACATGGCACTTTCAAATAGAAAATAAGATTTTAGAATTTATAAATATTTCGAAAAAGGACATTTTGGTCAGTTTAGTCTTCTTCCAAATTTTCGAGATGATCGACGAGGATAATATATAAGAACGATAAGTCAAGGAATATAATATTAATCATACAACTTTAGTAATTTCTCTCAGATTGGAGTGCAATCTAGTTCTTTTAGTGGAATAGAATGTGATTAATAAATTATTTTGACCAATCAAGAGTAGATTGAGTCGAGATTAATTTATTGGAGTTTAGTTTAATTGAGTCTAATCAAGTCCATTTAGTGGGTTCAAAAGAAAATTGAGCAATTATATATAAGTTGTAATTTATTATGAATTGTAGAAAAATCAGCTATTGTTTTTTTTTATTATCTATTGTTTGATGGTAATTATTTTGGAAAAAAAATGATATTATGAATATTAATTTTTTTGGAGAATTAAGCAACGTTGAACATGCATTGCACATTATTATGAAATGCTTTATAAATGTTGTAAAATCATTATTTGAATATACGTGAATATTAATTAATTTAGAATTAATGTCATGGAATATATACGCGACAATAAATATTAAATAATTTATTTAATGTCCAATTATGTAAAATTGGATATTAATTAGCGTACATGAACATAAATAATGAATTTCATTCTTAAATGTGAAATTCTGAGTAAATTATAATTAGAATTAATAATACATAAATAAAGATGAATATTAATTAATTAAATGAATGTGAATGTTAATTAACTGATAATTAATAATAGGGAATTCATATATTAATGAAAGTATACATGTGAAATGAATATGTCAAATACATATTGAAAAACGAAATTTAATATAATAGTGAAATAATTGAATTATAGTAGGACTAGAATTGTCTAAAAATGATTCTCATTTGATGTGATATTTGATATATTATAGATATGTGGTTAAATGTAGAGAAATTTTTTGAATTTATGTGTAAAATATTTTATTTTGTAAAAGTGATTGAAAATGAGCCCAATATAAGGTTATAACACATGTGCTGCTCTGGACTGTTCCATCACCCGTTTGAAATAAACGGTGATGATTGGTTGTATATAACCGACTTGAGTGGTTGCCCTACTTGATTTTTTCATCTGATTTCTATAGAAGCTTTTGGAATTTCTCCCTCGAAGTCTTTTTCCATTCTTTTCGTCTACTTTGTTTAATTTGCAAAAATTCTGGTTTTGGTGTGGTTCTTTGTGAATATAGATTCCGTGTGATTTTTCGATTAGAAGAGTAGGACTGAGATCATCGTGGTGTGCCTTGGTCCATTGAAGTAGCTACGTAAAACTCTTTGAAAGTTAAGGTTCTATGGTCTCTCTCTCTCTCTCTTTTTTACAGAAGTGTACAATGTTCTTCGCCAAAAAAACGATCGATTCTTTGATGCCAGTGATTGTTTCAAGTATGTAATACATGTGGGTAAAATCAGTGTCTCTGATTCTTTGATTTCTTGTTATAACAATTATGTTTTTTGTCCAATACACGAAGAAATTAAATCCTACACATGAAATATTTGTCATCATAAGAAACCCTTTTTTTTTCCTTATGTTAACTTCCCTATTCTCAACAGTAAACAAGTTGGCAAGGAAAAGGGCTCACTTTTCAGGTTTTCTATAATAGGGCATCGTAAAAATGAGATGAAAAGTAAATCACATCACAAAGGAGATCAGTCGACTTGGCAAGCAACATATGAAACAAGTCAAGAGACTGGTCTGCAGTCATCACAATATGTTACTTCGATTCCAATTAGATAATCATATTATTTGTAAAGTAATTTTGAGTTTATTCACCCTATCAAAGCATCTTTTCAAGATCAATCTCTCAAAATTCTTCAAAGTCAATTTGAATGGCAGATTTAGTGAATCTGCTATATCAGCAATTTTAGTAGTTGAATAAAAACATCAATTAAGCGACTCAATCGCCAGATTTAGACTCTGCAGATAACCTGTTCTTGATATCAGCTTCTATTTGTCGCAATCCTGGGATATCAACTGTAACAAAAGAATGTTCGATGACCAATGTGATGCTGGAATATCTAATTTAGACAAGTCATGGTGCATAATCTTTATGTGGGATTTTTAAGTATTTAGACTTGAGATTTATCAGACAAAAAGTAGAGAAAAGATCGATTCCCAGTACATTATTCCGATGGGTCTACATAATAGATGTGACAATGACAATACTTGATAAGAAATCTACAGCCTAGGTGCAACACGGGGGTTATCCCACGGAGTCACTATATGGCTACGGGTGATCTCCTTGATGGAGCGACATCCACTCAAAGCCATCGTCAGCTCAAGCTCATCGTGAAGCATCTGAAGTACTTTCCTTACACCTGCCTCACCATCAGCGGCTAATGAGAACACAACTGGCCTTCCAATCTGTCATTACGATAAATTTTGTGTTCAGAGAATGATTAACATTTGAACCTGGTGTTCCATAAAAGTGACTGCCAAGATTTGTACCATTCCAACAAGTTGGGGGACAAACATGATCACAATTTTCAGGTGTTCTAGAATAGGGTGTTTGTAAATAAGAAGTAAATAACATTAAATTGCTTATTGGAAGCCAATGCCTTGTGTGTTAGCCAAGGCGACGTTTCAGCAAGAGTATACTTACAAATACACCGGATGCTCCAACGGCCAATGCTTTAAAAACATCTGTTCCACGTCTAACCCCACCGTCAAGAAAAACAGGCAATTTTCCCTGCACTGCTTTCACAACCTGCAAGTTTTCATACCATAATGCACTAAAATTACAAGATAAGATTTTAAGAACATGTGAAAATGGGAAATAAGAGACGAGGGATGATGGAAAATCCATTGAGATTGACCAAAAAGTTAGATGTTATTGTAAGAACTTTAGTCACAAAATTAATTATAAAAATAATTAGCTGTTACTTATTAATAATGTTCAAGTTAAAACCAAAATTTCAGATTAGGGAAATTTATGTAGAATTACTGTAGTGTGAAAGTTAGTAAAGAAACCTCTTCCAATGACATTATAGTTGCAGGGACATAGTCAAGTTGTCGAGCCCCATGATTTGACACAATAACTCCAGCTGCTCCAGCTTCTACTGCTAGACTCGCTAAAAATGAGAAAATAATGTAGATTATGCAAGATATTAGGGAGTTGAGCAACTGGAAATACTGTTAATCATTTGTATGGTACAACGCCTACCATCCTCGGCAGTTAGCACACCCTTTACTAGAATTGGCAATCGAGTGATTGTCTGGAGCCACTTCACATCCTGTAAGGAATTCCCAAGAATATTGTTTGACACTTTATGCCATTGTTCAATTAATGCAAAGAAAGCGACTATTTTACCTTCCAGCTAAGAGATTGGTCGACTTGGCCAGCAACATATGAAGCAAGTCCAGAGTCATTAGTCTGCAGTCATCCCATTATTACTGTGATTAAAATAGATTTAAAAAAAAAAAAAACATTATTAGTAAGAAGTAATTTTAAGCTTATTCACCCTATCTATCTTTCCAAGATCCAATCCCTCAAAATTCTTCAAAGTCAAGTTGGATGGCAAAGTGAATCTGTTACATCAGCAAATTTAGTAGTTAAATAAAACATCAAGCAAGCAACTGAATCGCCAGTTTTGCTCTCCACAAAATCACCTGTTCTTGATATCAGCTTCTCTTCGTCCCAGTCTTGGGGTATCAACTGTAAGGGCAATTGCCTTGAAACCAGCCCTTTCTGCCCTTTTCACGAGCTGTATGACAACATTCCTATCTTTGTAAACCTAATTAAAAGAAAATAACCTGTAATCAGCCGAAATTTATAGGAGTCGCGCATTTGAAAACCATAATAACTACAAAAATGAGAGTCAAATATCATAATCATCCTTGATTCAGGTGCTCATTTAATATACAGTGGCAATGAGATATAAAACAGTTGCAATTTTTTTTTTTTGCTACTGGCCATCACAACGAGAGAAGCAAATAGCAATTGGATTAACAAACAAATTGAAGTGAAACCCACATAAAGTTGGAAAAATCGAACGCCAGGTCCTGTTGAGGCAACCTCTTCAACGCTGGAAGTACCCCATGAGGATAGTGTCTGTAATATGCAATCATGCATCAATCAGTAGCTCAATAACAGTAACCATGTTTAAATCTCTAGATATAACCAATTACAAATAACACAGCATGTAAAAAAATAAAAAAATAAAGGTGCCTAGAAATGCAAACCATGATGGTGCCAGCAGCTGATGCTGCTCTAGCTGTCGCGAGCTCTCCTGCATCAATGTAAAATTAGGTTTCAGAGAAGGAATAAGAATCTCAATCAAAGGAGAAAGACTTCTGTAAAACAAGTTGTCAAAGACTTAGTTTAAAAAAAATTAATATGTCCCCTTTGTGACAACTTAAGCTTTAAGATGAGGCGATTCAATATGGTAATTAAGCAAGCAAAGCTGGTTTAAATCTCGCCACACCTATTTGTAAAAATTGTACGTGTCAGGCTTTTGATAAAAAATGAATTGAAGACTAAATCTAAATAAATAAACATGTGAATATAGGATAGCTTACACTTTTAGATAAGGTGGTTCACTACATGTCAACGATTGAGCAATGGTATCAATCAAAAACACAAAGAACCTAAGCACACTTCACAAGTCAATTGCATCTTATATGTAAATCGGCTAGAGGAAATACATCAGGAAGTGTTTCCATCCATAAATTATGAGTTGCATCTCTACAACATGTTAAGATGTCAAATGAGAAAATACACAATACGAAAATTCATTGAAGGTCACTTAAATTTTGTTGTCCCGGATCCCAGAAATTCAGGCATGCTAACTGCATCAATTAGCCAGCTCTTACAGTGAGTTTAAGAAGAGCTATCTATACCTTCAGGGTGAGCCATTTTCTGCATAGCTGTTGGAGCGACCATGATAGGCATTGAGATCTTGAAGCCCAAGGTGGTTGTTGTTGTATCAATGTTGCTAACGTCAATTAGAATACGAGGCCGGAACCTATGTCAGATGAAGAACACAATTTTTAGAGGCAAATGATGGAAAACACCTAAAAAGAAGAGTAAACTCAAAATAAATCTACAAAAGGAGAAATTGGAAAAGATATTGATGCTTCATTTGTATACGAATTGAAGATGGAGAAGTATTACAGTATTCGAGAGAAAGCATTTCGATTCTCTTGAAGAGTCCATTGATCTTCTGCGCCAGAGGCATAATAGTCATAAACCATCTTTGATAGTTTCCCCCTAGCAATGGTCTCATACTCCATAACATTGGTAATCTCCATTTTCTAGATAGTCTTGTTAACCACACACCAAGAAAGTTCTGGCGTATCACTCAGATTCAATTAATGAATGACTAGTCTGCCTGAAGAAAATTTTAAAACTTCATACATTTAGAGGTGAAGAAAATGTAAGATCATCTTGTATCAAGCAAGGAAATCATAAAGACAGAGAAAAGGTAATCTACAAATTTAATTCAAAAATAGAGGCCAATACTAAGCATCAAGATTGAAAAATGGGAAAAGGGAAAGAGAATATTTCAAAGTTCAAACTTGAAAACAAGTTCAAAATGACTTGTGTGCGTGTAGAATCCTGTTTTTTGAAGATTGAATATCAGCTTCGTGAGGTCATGACAAAGAGTTTCGATCATATACCTACAAGAGCCTTGTGCTGAGTCTTGCAGTCATATCCTAAAAGGTTAATCAGAATAGCTCAATCTTTTGTAATCCCCGTCTAGCCAATATGGCACTTGTGTTCTACATGTCCACCATCTTGTGCAGAGGAGCTCTCAATATAAATTTTCTCTAAATAAAAACTGGTTCTATCGTTAATTTTGATATTTATAAAATTTCTTGAATTTTACTGCCCATAGACCGAATTAATGCTAAAGATGATCACCAAAACTACATCCAAATATCTGTAGATTAAGGCCAATTTATAAACAACCTATTAAAAATACAAGAACAAGCATAAAACTGTAAAACTCAGAAATTCGAATAATTTGCTTGAACCAAGACACGTTCATATTAATCTGCGATAAAACGCAAAGGTGACGGAGTCCAGTGACCAATTTCATACGTCTTCAAAACCCAAGAAAAAAAAAAGCTATAACAAGAAATCAATTCATAATATCTGTAAGAAACATTTACATTGGTAATCATATAAAATATCAAATTCGATAAGACCCAGGTGACAGAATGAAACGTAGACATCAAAAAACTTATCTTACCTTAGATAAGCAGAACAAGAATGAAGAGTAAGAGAACAAACCCTTGAATGGGACGCCAAGCAAAGGGCTTCGCGAGAAGAAAATATATAAATGAAAACAGATGCAGCAATAAAATCAGAGTGAGACAAAAGGAGCCAACTTGGAGAAACGGAAAGAGAAAAAGAATGAGAAGTCTGGACAAAATGGTTAGTATAGGCACCATTT
>CAIGRP010057382.1:0-34785 GCA_903798385.1 Fraxinus cuspidata
AAGTTAACAAAATTGACTAAATCTTTTACCAGCATGCAAAAGACCAAATACGTGAATTCACATATATAGAAGTTAAAAGCATGAATAACTTTAGATGAATAATTTCAAAATGAATTCCATGCACACAGAAGTTAAAGGTGTGAATTCCACGTATCAAAAGATATGAATCAAAAGGCAATGATTGCGATAATTAATGTACATGTAAAAAAAATTCACATGTATATATATATAATTTGGGAATTAATGCATATGTATATAAAAAAAATTTACATGTCACAAAATTGATTTCGATACAAATGACAAACGATTATACATATAAAATTAATATCTTCTAACTAATTCATTTTGATTTTGGAGAATCGTATTGATAACGTATGAATGAGAGAGAGAGAGAGAGGGAGAGAGTATAATATAATTCAATAGACTTATGTGTTATATTGTGAACTAAAACTCCATACTTATTGAGAAGAATTAAATATAAAATTACCATTCACTAATAAATTTACCATTTACAACAATAATAACATTATTGCTACTAATTGTAATCAGAAGGTAGGTATGTTAATGAAATTTGAATGCAATGGCCGGTGTATTATTCCTTGATGGCACTTTTGACACATCGTACTGAAATGGTATTTTCGTGGATTAAGAAGTGACTTTTTATGCTAAGTCATATTAGAAGACCAGTAATGAAAGTAAAAAATAAAAAATTATGAGAATATTTGTACTTGTAAATTTTTTTTTAACTTAATAAATGACTTCTTTTACTTCTAATTTACTTTTGCATGCATCTTTTACTTATAAGTAAAAAATTAACATTTTGTTTTTCGTTCTTGAACGAGAGAATCCACATAAAATTATAGCTGGTAGAATAAGTTTTTAAAATTCTTGAGTGATTGATCAATCAAAAGAGACCCACCATAAGTAGAGTGAAAATAATCAATTAAATCATCATTTAATGAGAACGAGCAATACCTACAATTCTTCAAGGTATTGATATATAATAATGTTTAATTATGTTAAAATATATGTTTTCAAATATTATAAACACAAAATCATTACAAATCAAGGAGCTATTCATTCATTAACTACGAATATTATATCACTAATTGTATTCTTCATATTTTATTTTTCATTTAGAAAATAAAGGATACATAATTTGTAAATTAAAATTTTTTTAATCAATATTTTCGCGTTAAATAAAAAAAAAAAATTGGTTGAATGTCATAAAAAAAAAATATGTCATTTTTTATCATCCTAATTTTATTCGAGTTTTTCAGATCATAAAACAATTACGTACACTTAAAAGCTTAAAGCATATGCTAATTTAACTTTTCTTTTTTGCCTTATGAAAAATTAAATTGACACAACTATCTTGATATATTTATTGTGCCAAATTAAATATTATCAAATAAAGGTTCAACGCTTATTTTTTCTTCTTCTTCTTCTTCTTTTTTTTTTCCAAAGGTTAGGGCCTAACTGCAATTTTTTCTAATTAAAATCAAGGCCATTTTGGCCTTTTTCATAAAAAAGGACTAATTGCACACCAAAACACGTGTTGGGGACGTCCATGTCGAGAAAGGGAAAGCTTAAGGACTATTTTGCCAAATTCCATTTACTTATTAGTGACTTCTATAAATATTATTTTTTACTTAACAAGCAAATTTTTACATGAAAATGATTTCTTGTCTTGTAAATGACTTTCTTATTTTTTTAGTTACAAGTAAACTCATACAGTGTTTTCCGAATTATTCATCATTTCAAGTACCAGTAACAAGTAACATACTCTACACTCACCTCATTGGATGTGTTAAATACAGAGTTGTTATGAGAGGACTAGCCGGACAATTAATCCGGGCATCGTCGACACCTATATTCGGATATTTTTATCATTTCAGGCTTTGAATTCGAATTCATCGACCACAATGGGTTGATGAATAATTGCTTTTACAACGCTGATCATCTCTTCTGAGGTGAATCCATCATCTTTATTGTAAAACAGATGCAACACTGTGCACATATGCCAAAACAAATCCTTGCAAGCTTTTGGCAAAACACTGTTTTTTCCCTGCAAAACTAGTCTCAGCAGTTCTCTCCTTCGGCTGCTGATCAAACGTTTCAATTCAGCAATTGCAGCTTCTTCAGTTATGTCACTACCACCACTGATCATGTACAATGACAGCGCGTTTAGTTTTCCATCCTTGGATTCTCTCTGTTACCCCATAGAATCGACTCGATCAAATTCAAAGGTGAATATATAGAAAAACTGAAGTTTTTGAGTATCCAAGAAGACCTGTGCATGTTTACCTTGAAAGACTGGATATCATTTAACAGACGTCCACACGTGCTCATCAGTTTGAATAGATTATGAACTTCAGAATGGTGAACCACCTCATCAGAAAGCTTATGTCCGACGAAATAAAGAGTTGGAAGGACAATGGGCCCTAAGGCAAATGACACGTATGCATTGCTCATATATTCATCCATTGTTGGCACATACTTGTCCTTAGCCCATTCAGTTTCTTTCAACATAGAATGTAGTAAATTAAGCCACTGCAAATGCAGATAAAGTGTTAAATCTGTGTTTTGAATCAAGAAATGAAGTTACTTCAGAATTTTCATAATGAACACCGTTTTGGCATTCGTTGAATTATTTATCACTGAATGCTATGAAATGCCCCAGAAGAAAAAAACTAATATTTGACTAAACCATATATGGTAGAAAAATTGGATATATGATATATTAGTGAGCTTACTCAATGCCCTGGATCAGATATTCATATTGGCCTAATGAAATGTTGGAAGTATATAAGAGAAAGTTTCAAACAAAAGTAAAACTTTGTTCCTCTGAAGTAACAGTGCTATTGAAAGACACATTTAGAACTAGAGCATGAAGATACAGAATGGTATATCCAATTCTGGACCAACTATGCTTGTGTGCAGGATGCCAAGAAAGAAGCACAAAAATCTTCAAAGTATAAGCAATTAAAAAGATACCATAGAGATGATTCACGTGATAATTAGGGATTGTCATAATAGATGGCAGAAGGAGATGGATTTTTGGACATATTTCTCACACTGGACATTATTTTTAAGGAGAAAACTTCTAATTGCTCTGTTAGGAGGACATTCAAATAGAAAATGGGTAACATTATGTATGTCGGTTCTAGGTTTCATCTGGTAGGAATGACTGGTAAAAGGATTGAATGAGAAGTGAGGGGAAGCCATTGAGGAAGAGAAGAGTCAACATTTCCTTCTTCATATTTAGAGTCAACCCTGTTTGTCAAATAAACACATATCCACAGAATGAGGATAAAGTAGGGATCTCACAATGTCAATTATATGGTTTGTCACACCGCGTTCTTGGTGCACGAGTCCTTTGTCTCCAATCTGACAGATTGTGCTTTGAAGTGCAGAAAATATGATCCGGACTTGCTCAGAGCAGCAATCAGTAGCAACATTTACATCCCATCTGTATTAGTTATGATGTCGTGATTATACTCATATTTGAGAATATGCAGAACTCACGGATTAGTTGACAACTAGAGTAAGACAGGGAAGCAGGAGATGTACATTTCAACTAACTGAATTAGGTTTTTCAATTCCTCTACAGAACCTCCAACATCAAAGAAATCATCAACCACTGTAGTCAGCACACCATTTTTGGCCCATGACATGCGAGCATCTGATAGTTCAGGAGCGAAAAAGGTTGCTGCAGCAGAGAAATAACAGTATGCAGACTTCTGCCTAGCAAAACTCAGCTCATCCAATCTGTTCTCTACGACCCATCTATGAACATGCAATGTCAAAGGAAGTGATAGTATTGAATAGCATATAAAAGTATGCCGAGAAAATGAATTCTCTCAATACTCTCTTGAAGTTCGTGTGGTTCTCATTCACCTTTAGTCAAGTTTTGGAATGAATAATACTATTCATCATTAATAGTGATCATCACTAGTCTAGATGGCAGTGGACCCCTTGATTTATTGTCCAATGAGTTAAAGCTCGGTAATGCTATATGTACAAATCAGTGATAATCCCCAAATGAGGTGACATTAATGATAAGTTCAAGAAAGTGAGTCTCATATCTACGTATCCACACATTTAATTGCCTTATCATTTCACCCCACATTTAATGCCACATCACATGGGGATAATCTCTACTTTGTACGTAAAGCATCATTCTTAAAACGCATCACAACTCCATTGAACAATGAATCTCGAGGTTCACTGACACCTAGACCAATGATGATGACAACTAATGATGAATAGCGTTACTCTTCTGGAATATGAAAAACTGCGCTTCAGGACTAACTTTTCCCCCTTGATTAACATTTGACAAGCTGTTATTGACCTGTATTCTGCCGATAAAATCAGATAAATTGCATATAAAAGACGATCGAAGTCCTTTGTGCATACTATCATTTAGCCTCCCCCTCACAGAATAAACTGAATATGATCCAGTGCCAATCACATTATTAGTTAAAGATACACACCTTTCAAGTTCTTTGAGTTCTTCACGGTGTCTTGTTTGAGAGATGTTGAATTCTAAAGCTGATAAGAAAAGGAAATCCTTGTTGCCAAACTTTGTAGAACTGGAATGAAAGAGAAGAATCGAAAAAGATAACTAGAAATTTTAGTCAATAAAGAAAAAGAAAGTTAATAGAAACAGTGCATTTTCAACTGAAGGAAATATAAACGAGACATTTACCAATATGCAGTTTTCAGGATTCTTGTATTGTCTAATTTGTAATTCTCTATATTTCTCCTGTTCGCAATCCGTTCTAAAGTTTCATAAAAGGGATATTGGAGAATAGTTTTAACCTGAAATTACTTATTGTCAGTAACTTCTTTCCCATTTCTCATGTCGGATTAAGTTAAAGACTTACTATCAACCCTTGGGTTCTCAACTACTACAGGGTACACAAGACAAACCTCTTGGTCAATATGTCTGCCAAGAATACTCGAATATGTTGAACCACTGCATATTTTCTGTTCAAGTAGATGTTTAAACCTCGAATTTTGTGTTTCCAGTGCAAATTCACTTGGATGTATAATCATTTCTGATGCCCCATATGATTCAAGGATCATATTTATGTCTTTTGCATGTCCACCAAAAGAACTGGAAAAGCGCTCAGCTTCTAGAATTTCAGTTAACAGATCTGCAAGTCAACACGAAAACAATTTGGCAGTTCTGAACTCTTTTTCTCTTCAAAACATAATAAAAAGGGATTTCTGCTTCCAAGGTAACCTGAAGATACATCATATCCATTCATTCTCAATAATCTAAATGCCAAAGCAGAAGTAGAAGCCTCCATGAATATCTCTTCTTCACCCTGCAGCCAGCATCTTTCAAGGGCTAATGTCAAGAGACAACGTGACTTGACAAAACATACAGTTTTTAGACATCAAAACATCAATTTCATATTTCATATAACAGTAAATGTTGCTACACGCAATACGTTGTAGACATGTATATATCAGAGTTACCTGTATGTTTCATCCAATACAGTCTGTATTTCCTTCCTAAAATGCCGGCTAATCCCTAATCTTTCAAGATTATCAACCAGGCATAGTTGCACGTATATGTTAAGAGGGTAAACTGCTGGGACTGAAAAAAAATTTGGTAATAACCATTCAAGAATATGTTAAGTTGGTTTACACTAAACGCAAATAAACCTACTCAATTTATTGTAGAAATACTTGGTGATGTGAATTAAAGGAGAGACCAAGTCCTACGAGCATTACTTTGAGTTTTTGTTATTTTATTGATTAGTCTTTAGCTGATAGTTTGCTGTTTCCTAGTCTTCAATTGTTGGTTATTATTCCTGATTTATTTCCTAGTCTTTAGCTTTGATTTTAACAAATGTTGAATGCTTGTATGGCTATATATAGCCATGTTGTGATGAATAAAAATACAAGTTGCATTATTTAAAATATTCCTCATTTGGAGAGAGTCCATTTAACAGAGATTCTGTGAAATTTTCCTCTTGGTTGCTATCGTGTAGCTGGTCAGGAGATTGTTCCTTTCTTTAACTAATTTGCTGTTATCTTGTCATCACTTGGACAAAGGAACAGATTACTCGATCAAAATTACCTGCATTGCCAAACTTCTTCAATGCTGATTTAAGGTAATTGAGGCAGCCAGGATTACGGAGCTGAGTAAAAGCTGAAGCTGTTGTGGATGGGCAATTGAAAAGTGATCCGTTCGATCTTTGATATTTCATAACTGATTCCCAGTTCTGTAACTTCCCCATCCCTTCTGCAACGTACGCTAAGTAAGCTTCCCTCTCTGCCGAGTGGCTTTGGTAGGATCTAAGATGTGGGAAGGCCATGTCAAAAAATACAGATAATTCGAGCACATAAATTCAATTTTCAAGCACTACTGGATTGCTAAAACCATAACTAAAATTGATTTCCCATTCAGCAAAAGAAAATCAATAAATTGTACCTCTTAAGCTCCAAATCTCTCTTATGAATCAAATCATTTAATGTTGTCGGGTCCAGACAAAGGTTTAAAGACAAGTCTCTGGCATATTCAAGCATGCCTGGAAATATGATATCATATCCAACAGGAGAGAGCTGACGATCATCAGTAGCTGAAGCAAAATGCAACTCGATAAAATGTACACCTGCAAAACAAGGAATGCTTATCAACCTGTTGAACTTCAATAAAGGTCAACTAGTATTTAGCTCCTGTTTGACTACCATTATTTTAAGAAAATGGAGTTTCAAATAGTGACTTTTTTTGAAAATGTATGGTTAAAAAGTCGGGAAAGATTTTGGATTTACGTGCAAACTATTTTATTGTGTAAACGTGTGGTTGAAATGATTACGGGAATTAAAGAGTTTTGTAATAATGGTTGTCAAGCAGGGGCTTAGTAAGCACAATTAACAATTACCCCTGCTAATTTGCTCGTCGCCAATGCCCCATCTTTTAAGAGCAAGAACACACGCCAATGTAGAAGAGATAATATCTTTTAGCAGTAAGGAATGATGGTGGGGAAGAGCCCATGAACCATCATGAAGCTGGTTTTCTAGCAACCAATTTACACATCCTGGGAAACAAGGTTCTTGTGAAGAATGTGGAGAAGGAACCATAGCAACCCACGCTGTGTCATACGACGAAATGCTAAGTTCAGCCTTATGAAATAGCTTTGTTATTCTTTCCTTGGCCTCATCAAAGCACTGCTGAAGTTCTCGGCAATATCAATCGACTCATTCCTCATTATGATAGCTTAGTACATGAAATTAAAAATGGGGAAAATAAGGAATTCATTATGTATTACCAACGAGGTAGGTTTAGCTGATGCCACAACTTTAACTCCTGATTCCAACGAAGCTGTTTGAAAGATTAAAAAGTAAAATTTAGTACTCATTTATCGACAATTCTATTACACAAAAAAATAAAAATAAAAAATCCACAAGCAATCATCACTATTACATGCATACACTGAAATGAAACACAAAGTACAATGACAAGCATGAATGATAAATTGTTTAAATTTTAATGGTTATGGACAAAACCACAACAGAACCCATAAAATTGTCGCCAAGATTGCAGCCAAATGGGGTAGAAACATCCACCAAATCACATTTTAATGTTTAGATCAAAAGAAAAATGAAATCCCGAATTAGTAGTTCACATAGAAAAAACTTTTAGAAAAAGGAAGGAACCTGAAACGGAGGGTTTGGTGCGAAAAGGCAGAGATTTGCAGATGTGAAGAGACATGGTAGATTGCAGCAAAATATAATTGAATAAGCTGAATTAAGCACATATAAGTAGTGGGAGACTGGGAGGCTGCCGACAACAGTTGGGAAAGGTGGAGGGTGGAGGAATCAAGAACACAAGATACGCTTTAATGACGCGGCCAAGTTACCATCTACAACAAATCTAATACATGATTACAGTCTTATATTGGGGGAGAATTGCAGTGAAGGTCCTCAACCTATTCATATTTCTTTTCTGAAAATAAGTCTCTAAATGTTTATTTTAAATATTTTAGTATTTGACCTTTCAACTTTGTAGCATCTTAGTCTACATTGGTTTTTTTTTTTAGTTACGGCTGAAAAACCTTTATTATTAAAAACAAAATGAAAAATAACAAAAAGCGAGGCTAATTTTGTGTTGGGTTGCAAGGCACGAAGTTGTGAGTTCGCAAATTGTGGAAGCTAAGAGTATTAAAATGAACTGATCAAGGTTTATCCAAACCTTTAAAATAGTGCTAGACACCAACCATGGTATGTGGAGCCTTTTATAAGCAGGCTTTAGCATTCACATGCAGCCTTCTAAGAGCATGCTCAATTGTAGTTTCAAATTTTAAAATCCTATGTAAAATATATATAATTTCTACCGTGAGCGAGCCGACTAACTGGCCAAACTTAAAACAGCAAGGCAATGGAGGGGGGCTATCATTTCCCAACACGTCGAGCCTAATATTGAAAGGATTGGGTCGACCATTTTGATCACTTTTCATCAGTTTTGACATCAGACGTTTGAGAGCCACTTGTCACTTTGACAATAACTTGAACAAATACACGTATTGAAGATCATGCAATAATTTTAAGGGTTGAGAATGAAATATTCTAAATTAAAGATTTAAGGGTTAACTCGCTCCATAAGCTATAGGTTGAGGGTATCCATTGCAAATCTCTCTCAACTTATTTATAAATCAATTTATTTACTTATAATTTATAGGTAAGTAATAAATGAGCATTATGTACGGTAATAAAAACTCGAGGGATCTTCAAGTGATTGAAATTGAATATTCTCTCAAGACTACTTAACAAAACATGTAGAGATTATCTAGGGTTGGCGAATTCTAATGTTAAAAAAAAACAATTAGGCCATTCAAGTCGTCATTACTAAGGTCAACTCCAACTATTAGCATCAAATTAGTACAATTGGTCAATTTTCAAATCATTTTATAAAATAAATAATCAAATTTTATTTAAATTAAATTAAAAATGATAAAAATAAATAAAGTTGAATCCTTAAATAAGAATAAGATATAAAAAGGATATAATAGATATTAAAATTTGTTGTAGTATTAAATAAAGAAAAATAAGAGTTATGAAGAATTTATACCAAATGAATAGTATTGGTGTATTACACCAAATTTGGGACAACAATATTCAAATTGGTGTAAAGATTTAATGTATGGTTGAGGTAAATTTTTGCACCAAATTGATGTTTTTATATCAATTTCTTGTATGATTGAAGATGCCCTAAGATTAATTCTATAGAGATGTAATTAAATCTCATTAGTTCGAAAAATTTAAGTGCCATTTTTTAAAACTCGTTTTTCCAAATTCATTTTCTATTTTCAACCACATATTTCACAGAATTCGTAACTTTTATCAATTTTTGACCATATATTTCATTAACTTTTATTAAAAAAACGACTCTCCTAAATTATGTTATATATGTCCCAACTACTTACCCTAACAAATAAGTAAAGTACTTTTTCTTTCATGTTTGCATTTCTTTAAATTTACCTTTTTGTGTGGATATGAATTGTAGTACAGAATATTACCTCTTTTGTTTACTTCTAGGATGAGCCAAAACATGCTCTTAAAAGATAGTTCTTCATGCAACCAATTGATAATTAAAAATTTACAACTGAATTTAAAACACAAGTAACAAGTTTTTATGCATCCTTAAAAAGGATACAAAATTCTCGTCTGAAACGTTTAAAGCACTAGCAACAAAGGTTCATATATACATCTTTGAGAACAGCAATGAGAAGTACCCCAAAGCCACCTGAACAGTGTTCACGAGCAAGCTTGGTGAACTCCGGGATTTCTATTCCACGACAAATAAGATGGATCTCCGAGTTGCCTGAGACAGACAAATACACATATTTGTATATTCCCAATCAAAATAGCTTTGATCCTAGTCCTCATTTTTTACTGCATCAGCAAAAAAATTATAGCAGGGAAAACACAGTTGGCAGAAAATCATACCTTGGTTTAACAAGATGAATAATTGTAAAAAGCAAGGCCAAAAAGAAGCACAAGCCACCCACAGTAAGATAGGCGATTCCAAGGAAGTCATTCTTTCCTCCAAGCCAGCTGGTGGTAGAGAGAACAAGTTTTTTCTTGCCATTAAAGCTGTATGTATTATAATAGTTTTGTATTGTCACAGTAATGACATCGCCAGCCTGAAGATCCACTTCTATTTTACCGTACAGTTTTCTGAAAGTTGGAAGAGCTGCAGTTCTCATCCAAACAATAAGGTCCTCCTGCTCACTCAACTGTTACAAGAAACATATTAATAAGTGGACGAAAGAACAATTTTTTTCAGTGTGTTGCTTCAACGTTTGTTGGTTCAGAGTTTAGTACTTCAAATTAAACCAAATTCTATGGTTTAGTAGACATTAAAGAAGCCAGGGGTAGATACAGAAACAGATTGTGTGCAATACCAATGCTGAGTAAATCGATACCAGAGGTCGAAAGTATGAAATGGTCAAAGTAACAAATTAAACACCAATATTAATTGTTTCTTCTTTTCATAAGACATAAGATCCCTGTACAACAATTGAAGAATCAAAGTTCACATTATTTCAACCTTACACAAATAACATGAATACTAGACGCATTTCCAAAGACACAGATGTAGTCCGACCTAATATTTTGATCAAATGCATTTCTGACTTCAATGGCATTTCACCAGTGACGTATATTTGTTCAATATAAAAACAAATTTATTATTATAAAAGTCTAAATATATTATGAGCAATAGCAAATAGTATGCACAGAAGTGATGATATTTAAGACTATCATCTTACTACTGTGATCAAACATGGCTAGAGGCTTACTGGTTTTGATGAATTAAGTCGCGCACCACCTACAAGAGGATTATTCTGAAAGTTTTTGGGGTAGACATTTTTGCCAAACTTGTGATCCCTGTCACTCTTCCATGAGATACCTCTCTTGTTTATGGACAACTGACGGTTGTCGTGGCTGAAGTCGTAAGTGTCATTGAAGAGACTCCATGCTATAAGACCACAAGGAACGATTGGCATCCCATTTGCAGTAGTATCTTCAGGCTTACAGGCACTTGTGTCATCCTCATTTCCTGGGCTTCTCAACTGCTGATCACTTCGGCTCTTCACATACCTAAAGGGCATAAATCCCATTTAAAGAATTTTAAAATAAGAAATAAAGCACAATCAACTAATAGCATTTATCCTATAGCAAACACAAAAGATTTTAATTTGGAAAAAACTATGAAAGACATAATCAACCGAACTACAAGATATGCCGAAATTTTTTTAAAAACAAAAATTGCACATCCTTCTCTTTTGGTAAATATAGAATCATGGAGTGCCCAACATATCACCACTTCTTATCCATCTTCATTGGAAAGAAATTGTAAAGCTTATTGCCATATCGCTATCCATAACCACTCATAGTTTCCAAGAGAGAAGAGCCAGTAAAACATACTTCATTTTTTTGGAGAGTGGGGGAACGGGTCATATATTAGTACACAAGACAATGGCTCCATCATAAGTACCTGCGATGATTCTGGTAAAAATTGTCAAGTTGATAATACACATAAATTGGCTGCTTCATACGCTTTGGGACCTGACATTGATTAATCCATTGAGGAAACCTCAATCAATAGATTTTCCTACAAAATAAGATGTAACACCATGAACAAAATTAGTAACCGATAACAGGGAACTCACTGTCAGTGTTCTATTACAGGTTTTATCTCGGGAGCTCTGTATAAACCCAACTTTGTCATTTCTAGAATCTGCAGGAATGCAATCAGTCTCGTACTGATTAATAATTTCGACAACCTAATGAAAATAAAGATAATTTTCAGTCAGCAAAGGACTAAAAGGTGATAAAGGAAACAAGAAAAGGAGTCACAGTAGTTGAGTCCGAGCATACATTCCGAGAAGCAAAGAGGGAGACAAGTCCAATGGGAATAAAGACAAGACTGACAAGAAAGAACGTAGAAATCACCTGCACAGGAAAGAGTGCTTAGAGGGACTAATTACAGGTCAAATTAATTTTCTAAATGTCGATGACTAATCAGAAAGGCAATAGAAGTATGAAAAACTTGGAACATTTACCCATTTAGGTGTAAGAATAGGCTTGCAAGCCGGAAGTTCCTGTTGTGTAAACCTCGAATCTGAATAACGCATATTAAAAAATAACCTTCTTAGCCCTTTCAGAATCACATTGATAAACTTCATATGAATTTTTGCTATTAAAATACTGATGAATAGCCGCCAATACAAAAAAAATCGAAAAACCAACAGAAGGTGTTAAATTACCAATGCTGTGATTGGAAAACCGTCATATTTCATAATCAGAGGCACTCCATCTTGACAAAGAGACTTAAATTCAAATTTATTTATTCCATTTCCAGAAACTTACAAAACCTTGGCTTTCCCTATTGAGGGAAAACAAATAGCATAACCCAGTAAACAATCCAATTATCATTACACTCAATTCATCTATACTCTTTTCTTCTTTCTTATTCCTTTTTCTTTTTCTTGTGACATGAAATTGATTACAGCTTTTTCCTTATTTCTAAAAATATTGTTTGTCATTGCCAATAACCAGTGAATAATCAATTAACTCAATGGTTCATTGTACGACAAAAATGGTAAACATTCATACATTAAATCCCAGACTTCAATTATAGACCTTCTAAAGAAAATCCACACTTACAGAACCATGTAAGTACATAATCAAAATAGCACTAGTTGATTGGAGCTTCAAACAATTCTTCAGTTAAGTTCATTTGCAAGGCACCCACAAAAAAAATGAAATAACTATCAAAATTTTCAGCAGACAACTAAGAATTCAGTGTGGAACTTCACGCCGGTAGTTTCCAATTCAACAACAAAAACAGATAAGAACAATTGCAATACGTAATTAAAAAGAGTATTGAAAAGAAAAAATACATTTGGGTCGCTTGGAATTTCTTCTGGGAGCTGTTGAATCCGTCGATCCATTTCCTCTAGCACTTGATGACGAAGCATTCGAGTTCATAACTTCACTGGGTAAATAAATATTTTTCTTCCTTTCCCTTGTATTGCGGAAAAAAAAAAAAATTAGCGTCAGATACGAAATGGAAGATCAAGAATCAAGTAGCAAAGAATATTTTTACCAAACTTTAAATAAATTGATAATTGTTGAGGCCTGAGGGGGTGCGATCAATATTCAGAATTCTTTGAACTTCGACATAATAGATAGAGATAATGACATTTATGAGGGTTGATCTAAAACACAAAATTACGAAAAAAAAAAAATCAAATATTTGATTTTTTAAACTTTTGTACTCCTAATTTTAATTAGAACATTATAAATACTAAATTTATATATTAAAGAAATGATATAGTTTTATTAATGGTGGTGGATGGCTTTCTATCAGGGTATTTAAGAATCCGTTTCAAATAATAAATTTCGATTATCGAAATCAAACTCGATTCTTGTTCTAGGTCACTTCTACAGTATGTTATGCAATCTATAATCCAGCCACTAAGAATTTTTTTAATTTTTTTTCCTCCCGTTAGGGCGGGTCATGGGCAAGGTGAATAAACTAATAAAAACTTAGAATAATTTTAAGGCTGATAAAAATTTAAAATTTCTAATCGGGCATCAGGTTTTGGTTTCACAAACTGGGAACCAGACCTAAATCTATAGGTTCTCGATTTTTAGGACCAGATTTATTTTCTTTTGAAATCGAACCAGATCTCGGCCATATGTTATCCGGACCACAAGACCTCGTACCTCTTTAAAAAGTTTAAGTCACATGTATATAAATAGAGAAAATTACTTAAAACCCATTACAATTCAAAAATAAGCGTATAAAGTTTACAATTCAAAAATTAGATGGTAAATATGATTATTAATTATAATTAATAAAATTTTAAATCTACATATTTCATCACCCCACCCCTATCTTTTCTCTCTCTACTCCTTTGAAGCAACCTCACTCGGTGGCTCCATCGCTCTTCGATCTCCAAGTCGGCAACGTTCACTCACCCAGGCGACGAATGATTTTTGCAATCTGTCAATGCGTGTCATAACGTTGTAGCGAACGCAGCTTCCCGATGTTGCAGTCCTTCGGCGCCGACGATTGTTGGAGTTTTTTTCTTTATCTTTCCGATCTGAGGAGGTTGTGGTGAATTGTTGATGTGGGCGATGGTATCGTGTAGTTTGGTGGCTGCGGCGATTTGGAGATTGTTTGGTAGAAGTGGTGGTTGTGGTCACAAAAAAAGGTGGTGGTGATGTTGGTTGCGGTGGCGAACTTTATTTTTTGTTCGTGGGGTGGTGGCTGTGGTGTGGTAGTATTGTGAGAGATGGTGGATTTTAGCAGGCGACGATGGCGCGGTAGTTGATTGGAGGTGGTTGTTGGAGCAGGATGCAGTGGCGATGTATGTGGTGGTGGCGACGATGGTAAGGTGGTGGTGACTGGCTGGATTCCCAAATCCAATATTTTACCCCTAGTAAGTTATAGTATTTTGGCTAACAGCAGGAACAACTCCATTTTTTAAAAGCTTCTGCTCTTGTGAGGAGAAGGTTCCTACTTTGCACGTGGAAGATCACTCTAGCACAGTAATTAAAAAAAATGTCCAGACACCGTGTGGCACGAAGTATTTTTTTTCCCCTTTCCAGAGCCAACATTTGATCATAAAGTCGCAATAGAAATGGCAAGAACTTACATGTGGTGTCCACAGCTTAAACCCTTGTTTATACCACTTACAACCTACATCAGGCAAAACAAAGAAATGGGGACGCATGTTTTGTAGCCAAGCAATGTTTAAAAGGATAAAAATTCCAACAATTGTAAGAATTAAAATCATACCAAACAAGGCTTTGACCATGTAAATAGTGAACTACATAACACTAATGATACACAGTCCACGAGACTTCCTGAAAGTTGCATAAAGAAAAATATTGCTTCGAAGTTCATTCCAGGTAACTCCAATACCAACTCACAAAATTAACATTTCATCATATTATAAACATTAATTCAACCTATAGAAATTGCAAAATTGAAAAGGAAAACAATAGTACTAGAAACTTCGTAAGCAGTGGTACCATTAATATCAACATAAACCACCTCAATTGTCTCCTTTAGTGATAAAGAATACCCTATTGTCGATTATCTCTCAACACATACCACCAAGCTGCCCAAAGAAAGTCACAAAACAAAAATCACAAAATCTCTAATACTGGATTTACAAAAATGAATTCATCAAATGATGTAATTGAAAAGAATTAATATAAATGAATGATTATAGAATGACACAAAGAAAGGAGGGAAAATCTAATACAAACCTCAAGTGTTACTCTCTAGAGTTTCTGTTGGGAATAAGCAATGGAAGAGAATGGGTAGTGAAGGCATTGAAAGGGAAACACGGCAATTCGGCGCACTATGGATGTCGTGAATTAACGGTGGTGGATTAATGAATGATGGGGAGCGGTATGGATGAAGTTAATTGCGTGTAAAAATGGAAGATGTGTTGCCTGAAGAGGAGGAGATGGGTGAAAATTTCAGGGGAAAAAAAGCATTTTTGTCGAAGACGGGAAATAGCGACACGTGATGCCAATTCTTCGCCTCTTTTATTTTGTAGTGAAAATGACTAATACAACCCTTTTGAATATAATTGTTGTCCTTAAAATAATTAGTGAAGGTATTTTGATATGAGATATGATTAGATCGTTACAAAATGTAAAAAGCTTGTAATGAGTCTAATCACTTTAAATTAGCAACGACTTTTTGGTGGGCTACAAATTTAAAATTCGGGTGTTGATCAAAATACTCTCGATTACTATTGAGATTCTTTATCTTTGATTGGTAATTTTTTTTTTCATTTATTTACTCGAGTTGAAATATTCAACCAAAATCAAGGATCTCATCTTGAAATTAGGAAGGGTTTAATTTAGATCAAGATTCTCTATTTGTCTCTTGATTGTGATCAAGAATATGGACAAGAGAAAATAATAAAAATGAAATATTTATGAATAGTAATCGAGATCAATTATTCTAGCAGACGATCTATTCTAGCCAAATTCTTTCTTTCCCTAAACGTGCAAATGGTCTATGAACTTTATCCCATGTACCAAAACATCTTTGAACTTGACTTTTTATAAAAATTATACATGAACTAATTTTTTTTATGCTATTCATACATGAATTAACTTTCTTCAATTAAAATTATTGTAATAACCCACATAGCTAACAAATTTCCTATGTGACAAACACTTGACAAGTTAATTACGCAAACAGTACATTAAATATACATCTTTGTATTGAAATTATACATGAGCTTTACTCCACATATTAAAATCATACATGAACTCAGATTTATATCGTAATTATACATGAACTCACAAATTTATTCTGTTAATTTCGACCCATGAAAGTTAATCCTTGTATGAGTGGGATACAATTTTGTGAATCCATCTAATTAAAACTATGTTTTAACTCAAGTTGTATGATTTGATACAATGGGTTAAGCTCATGTATGATTTTAATATAGAGGGTAAAGTCCATGTATAATTTGATACAAGAATAAAGTTAATATACCATTCCCGTAATTAATTTGACAAGTGTTTGCCATAGCATTGCCTGCCTATGATTAATGATGCCAATATTCTGTCATGTAAAAGCGGAGGCTTCAATTCTATCCCAAATCAATCGAACGCACTTCTAACACCTATTCCATTTTTGGAAGCCCCAACCGAACCAACGCCTTATCAAACATACTTTTATTTTGTCAAGGCTCTCGCGGGCCGGTCAATCGATGGGATTGGGTCGAGCTAATCCTTTTGTGACTATTAGATTGAGTCGAAAGCTTACTAACACATAATCCCCACCAATGACGCGCGGCAAAGGAACCTTAGGTATTCTGTTTCTCACGTGGATTATTTCGTTAGTTTCAAGTAATAGAAGTTAATCCATCTATAGACGTACTCCCTCCATCCCAATTATATAGGCTTGTTTCATTTTTCACACGGATTAAGAAAGCTTCTTTAATGTCATTGGAAAATTAATNCCAATTATATATGCTTGTTAATTAAGAAAGCTTCTTTAATGTCATTTAAAAATTAATTTTTGTCAAGATCTTTCCTAGTTTACCTCTATTTAATTTTCAGTATGTAAAACTAAATTATTGTTGGAATTAAAAAATAAGTTGAATGATGTAATTTGATGAGAGTTGTTACATGTTTTCAAGAAGTGAGAAATATGTGTATTTGGATGATTTCAAGAAGTTGGCATATTAAGTGATGAAAATTTAATAAGGGTATATTGACAAAGGAACACAACAAAATATTCTACATTAGGAAACAGACTTATATATTAGGAACAAGAGGAAAAGGAAATTCGGCCTATATAATTGGGGACGGAGGGAGTATAAAAATTTGTAAGTTCATGTATAATTTTGATATGAAACTGAGTTCGTGTATAATTTTTGGTACGTGTAGTAAATTCCATGTTCCATTCGCACATTAATCCCTTAATTTACATATATTCTCATTTGTAATTATTGTTAATCTCCTAATGCATTCTAGCATCCACGTTGCCTTAAAAAAACAACTTAGCCTCCCGTTACCGTTGATTTAGTTTTACGAATATTTCATTCATTACATTTTACACTCAAATCAAAACTTAAAAAAGATATGGGATAAACACACACACACATATATATTGAATACTAAATCAAATGGTTAATGAAGATACAAATATCTCTGTGTTTTTCACATGAAATATGAAAGAATTGATTTCACATTAAAGAAAATTTATCTAACCTTGTGCTACTTGTCATATTGCCATTGAATGGAAGACTTCAACTGAATAAACCTCTCAACTGTAATATTTGTACTTTCTTGATTATTTGTACTCTTTTTCTAAAATGTGGGACACAATGAACATAATTATATAAACATTATTTTTTACAAATTCTTGTAAAAATTAGCTAGTGGGGATACCACCTACTTACTCCCAGTTTTGCCAGTCAACATTTGGATTATTCGGACATTGTTTTGTCAGCTATTGTCATAAATTTTTCGTGGAGGATAAAGAAAAAGTATCACAAACTTGAATCTATTGGACTTTTTACATACCTAACAACGTATATAGGAGTACAAAAAATTTGCAAATTTTGACACGCTTCTTAAAGGACCCCATTTGGTTGACTCTAGATGCAAAAATTTTGAGGTGAAGAAGGCCATATTGGAAAATAATCCATTCCAGGTTCAATTTCTGGCTCAAAATTCATCTCCTGGTGTAAACTTGTTGTATACTCTGTATTTGGCAGATTGTCACTACCATTTCCTCCAGTTAGTCCAAGTTCATTCTCCAAGTATCTTAACCACTCCCTGCATTCATCTTCACTGTCTAGTTTTTCCACATCCTTTAAAACCTTTGAATTTTCATATTCATTTTGTTCGGTGTTCGTGGTCTGAAAAGGATCCAAGGTATCCAACAAGTTCCAAAAGTCGATATCTGACTCAAAAGTGATTTCGATTTTTTCCTCTGAAGCAGTCGACCCCTTTGTCTCCTCCGGCCTTGCAATGTTAGAGAAATTTGATGCATAAGAAGATGTTGGAGAATCAGAACTTGCAGTTTCTTTTGGTTCATGGCTAGGATGTCTAGATATTACTTTTAGAAACTCGGGTTTCTCATTAGGTTTTTTGGCATCGGATTCTTGAACCGTTTTATCTATCATTTCCACGTTTTGGTCTTCATTTGATGCAATTGAACTTGATGAACTAGATGGAGAATCAGAATAGTCCATTGGAGAGTCACTGGCTTCAGTTTTCCTAGTCAATCTTTTCTTCAAGTGTGTATTCCACACATTTTTAATCTCATTATCAGTTCTTCCAGGCAAATGAGAAGCAATCTTTGACCACCTACATATTACAGATTACAATTAAATAAACCAAGAAATCAAAGATAATCTATAATAAGTTAATATGTATTCAAATTAAGAAAAATGTCGAAGAAATTAATATGAGTTAATAAGTTGCTGTCATACTTGTTTCCAAAAGAATTGTGCAGTTTGATTATGGTTTCCTCTTCCTCAGGTGTGAAGTTTCCTCGTTTTACGTCAGGTCTTAGGTAATTGATCCACCTCAAACGACAACTCTTTCCACATCGCAATAGTCCTGCAGACAAAAAACCATCGAATAATATAAAAATCACGAAAGAAGAAAATATATGGAAGTCATTTTCTTCTTGATGGGATGACGAGGACAAGTGACTCAAATCTCTATCCACATTTCAATCTGTATAATTCCCTGTAAAGAGTGTAATTCAAACTCTGAATGTTTGTTTCTTGAAACTACACGAACTTCACTCGCTCTCGTTTAAATTAGGAAAAGAATGAATTAAAATTTATAGCTTCCTCTGTCGCATTAGTAAAATTTTAAAAATACAATTGTCGTGCTGAAATTATGTAGGCATGACACCGAGAAATGATCCCGAGCATAAGGAAAGTTGGTTTACATACCAAGAAACAAGATTTTAGACAGCTGGTGCAATAGAATAGATTTTGTAAAGCATGGATGCCTGCAATGACATAAACCTTGGAAGACTAATATAGCACCAGAAGTTGATTTTGACATGTTATAAGCTATTTTTCAGTACTTATGATCTGTCTCTTTCACTAACTTATACCGGTAAGCTCTAATCTCCAGAATAAGGCGTCGTAGATGTAGCTAAAATCAACAGATTACGATTATTCCATTGTTCGTTGGGACAGAAACTCATAAGAATAAGATCAAAACAGAATCTAAAGAACTTATTCACCAACTACTTTTAGTCCTTTCTGGCTTCTCATCTGTGCATTGTTCATCAAATTTCATAAGTCCATCCAATCCCACCCTCCGGCTTAAGTAACATAAACACGAGCGCACTAACACGCCAATAGAGAGGGAGACGGAGCTAGAGAAAGGGAGAGATAGATACCGGCTTGTTTAGGGAGCGATCGCCAATTGCTATGTCCATGCTTCTGAATAAAACTCATAAGCCTCAAATCCTCTGCAGGGCTCCATGGTCCCTTCTTCACCTTGGTTTTATCACAGCAAGGAGCACGACCTCTTCCCATTTCTTACAGGCCAATGAAAAATGTTTAGGATAACTAACAAAGTACAGCCACCCTAGAAATTTTGTCTCCTTACATAGTGGTTTCTTTATCACTTCAGCTTCTGTCTATATATAGGTTTATTAGAGATGCAAGACTAACCAACAAGTACCATGCCATGAATCCTATGCAATAATATTAAAGAGTAAAACTAAGAGCTTACTTGGTAACTAATAAAACTATTTAATGGAAAAATAAATATTAAATGGAAAATCCATAAAGAGTTTAGCAACTAATAAAAACAGTAGAAATCATAAGAAATAATATAATGTCAGCATTTGATTTCATTCCTATTTAATTAAATACCAAAATATAAAATTGATCATTTGTACAGTATTTATGTTGTTAGTCAATCTGGCACTTCATTTCAACCGTTGATTTGAGAAGATTTGACATCATTTACATTATGTTTCACATCATTATGTGTAAAACTCAATTAAATTGCAATTAAACAAAGAAAAAAATAAGACCTTATTGCTGTGTTAAGACAAGAATAAAGGCCCGTTTAATAGGATTTTTACTTTTGATTATGCATCTTGAAAAAGAGATTCGTGAGAAAGTTACCTTAGGCCACTCTCCTCGAAACACTCTTCTAGCATATTAAAGTACTTTAAAAAATTATCGAAACAAGTTCAAAAGTTGTTTGGTATAGATACATAAGACTAGTCTACAATAGAATAAGAGTAGGATTTGAAGATAAATAGTCAAATTTACTCTATTATTTTTAGCAAAGATAGACGAGGAATTTACTCCGAAAAATCGCCTTATTTGAAATAGATTTCCTAATCCTTGATTCATAATAAACGCAAGCATATCAGATGATAAACAATGGTTTTCTTTTTCTTCACACACTTGCATCCTTTAATCATCTTAGAAATTACACAAGTTAATCTTATCTTTATTTTAGTTCACAAGAAAATATTTGTCTCCCAATTAAGTGAAGCAACACACTCCTTGATGCTTATGAGATTAACAGTATTTAGCAGAATCTTAGGTTAAATTTTTAAGGAATATATAATGCATTTATACTTCGTACTTTACAGTATAATGAAAATGTTGATATCTTATTGCAGGGTGTTTTTCAGCAGGTCTATAAGTTTATTTCATAACATAAAAAAGAAATTTTTTTTGAGTAAATTACGGCAAAGCTCCCCAACTATTTATATAGTGTACAAGTCTTTTAACTTTTAAAAGTGAGAATGTGGACCCCAACCTATTTTTGATTTCTAATTATACGTGACTTTTACGTCACTTAAGTTAGAGGCAAGATTTATCAAACCGCTTAAAATTTCTTTCTAATTCAATGAAAATCATGTTCGACTATAGTGTTTACATAAACAGTTATAGTCACAGAAAGGCCTAAATTCACATATTCAAATAGGTTGGGAATCCAAAATCTTTCTTGTGATAGTTGAAAATATATAACCACACCAAGTAAAAGGTTAAAAAGTAGGGTTATGCTACACCATTAATATATCCGACGTAGGTCCCCCTCCATGTGAGCGTGTGGTCACCATTATGTACAATGGATTATGTTCGTGTAGCATAATTCTAAAAAGTAAGCCCTAATTTTTGCAATTAATTATTTATCATCCTCATGATAATAATAATAATAATAATATTATTATTTTAATCCAACTTCTGTAACATGCTTGCGGTTTTAAAAAGTCAGAAGTTGCTTATAAGACTAAAAACTTATGCTGAAATACATTTAAGTATTATTATGTTTAAATGTTTTATCTTGTTAGAAGAGTTTTTCAGAATGCCCTTCTATAAGAAGCAGAAGTAAAAATTCCGTTAAACATGTCCTTAATTTTTCAGGAATCATTTGGTTAGATGCCGGTATCATTCATGGCCAAACAATTGTACTATGTCAAAAAAGAAAAATTGAAACATACTACTAATATATTATTTCTTTAAAGCAAAAAAAGTGGAATGTTATGTAAAATCATGCCGTGCGTGTACACGGCTTCCTCCTCATTAAAAATTGAATATGTAATCCTCAAGTCTTGAGTTAGGGAAGCAAACATTTATTGCTTTTACCATTTGGTACCTAATCGCGACACCTTTCTTTAAGGTAAGTAGATTTTTTCACTTACTTTGGATGACTTTTCATGACTAAAAAAGTCAATTATTAGAAAATGGTTCGTGTATGTATGCATGACGTGTGGCTTATGTACCCAGCCAGAGGCCAGTTGCATGCCTTTCGACAGTGATTTTTCAACACTTTGCTTTAAGCACACACTTTGTGCGTGGGAACAGGACGGAACAGTGTTTGGCAAAACCAATTAGGCCACTGGAATGCACAAGACACATACCAACTTGTGTAGGCCATATACTTTATGCCAAATCATGCTTTGATGTGTGTCATTTTTCAAATCAATACATTACATTCTTTCTTAAAATCATTCGCTCGATCATAAAATGATAAATTGCTTATGATGTCAAGACGAGAAATTTTAAAGAGCTTATTGTCAACTCGATACCAATTTAGTTTTATTAGGGGGTTGATTTTTTTACCTTTTAGGTTGGTAAGATCCCATTGAAAGGACAAATGAAAATGAATAGTTGAAGAGGACAAAGACTTGGTCAAAAGAACCGCAGTTCATCTAATGATTCAAACTGACTTTTCTGATTAAGATAGATGCTATTCTTTTCAACACAGTAGTTAAAAGGGAAGATTTTTTTATACCTTGTGAGTGGTTGGTTGAGTCCCACATTCAACAATATCCTGCCAAATTTCTTGACAGAACATGAACATTCTATCTGACAGTCTGGACTGATGATATTGACATCATATCCAGCTTCCTGACGAATGTGATGGTAAAAATCAGGAGGGAGGAAATATTATCACACAATCTTCTGGCTTATTGACGATCAAAATATGGAGAACTTTAGTAAGAAAGCAGGAACGGAGCAAAGCCATGAAGAGAACTAACGTGAACCTATAGTGCTGCATTCAGCTGCACATCGACTAAAACGCTGATTGTTATAGCCCAGTCTACGCAAGAACAATACATTGCAAGGGGTTGATTGTAGGAAATAACATCTAGGCGCAAACTACAAAAGTCATTTTCAGCCACAAGCATACTCGTTTCCGTGCAGGTTTATGAATTTAAGTTCGTTGCAATTTTCACGGTGTATAAATAGTTATACTGCAACTCAAGAGCAAGAACTGGGCGAAGAACAAAGCACGTCTAATGTTGTAATCCTTAGCAGTTTTGTGACTTGTGTTATCTGCAAGTCGTTTGCCCGCATAAATTAGTCAGCAATAGAATAAGACTATAAGACGACACAACCAAAAAGTACAGCATGGAGAAGAAAGTTCAAGCATGCCACTTACAAGTAACCAATAACCACGATCCAATTCAATAGCCAAGATTATAAATTCATTACTTCAAAGTATTATCTCAAACACTGTCATGGAGAGAACAAAGAAAGCATGAGGCTGCTTATAGGAAATAAGATTGTATGTATAGGGGCAAATTAGAAAAGCTCATGTTTAGGCACAATTTTCCTGGTTTCTCCACAGGTATATAGACTAAATAGTTCAATGCAAATTCCAAGCATATCATAGCGCTATCTAAAGACCGCCACCCCTGAGAGCAAGGACCAGGTGAAGAACAGAGCCACCCTCAATGTTGTAATCTTTAGCAGTTTTGTCATCTGCAAGCTGCTTACCAGCATAAATGAGCCTGCAATAAAAAATGTTTCACATCACCACATGCATCAGAAAAAATTGGATCTCAACAAACAATTATGACCCAAGTAATCAAAGTAAAACAACACGGATAGAGGCTACATCAGAGAATGCGTATTTTTATTTATAAAATGGCAGGTGATAATGATTTAGTAGACAGTTGTGCCTCTACATCATTATAGTTAAAAATGATTACACCGAACTCTGTCTCCCAACAATCGGTTTCTCCTTCCAACCATTGTCCTTCACATTGCCCTGGCAACTCTACCACCTCACTAATCATTTTTGGTCAATGATTTCCTTTTGGATACTGTGTTTTCAATAAACGGATATGCGTGCGTGCATAAGCTATGATGTACCGACACGGACACGTGTGTCCGCCACGATATGTGTCGGAGACGCTGACACGTGATTTTTAAACAAAGTACGACACGTCATTGACACGTTAATTAAATTTTTAAAAATTCTTCATTTATATAGTATAAATTCTGTTTTATACTTGTTATTAATTTTTCTTGTTGAAATCTTTTAAACCCGAGTATCTATTTGTTACTTGCTAATAATTTTGAATTAGCAATATATAATATTTCTAATATAAAAAGAGTGTCCGAGAAGTATCGGTATCAACTCGTGTCCGACACAGACACACTACCCTAATTGAAGTGTCGGTACTACAGAGTGCATAAGTGAGCGAGTGCATGGATGTGGATCAAATTAAGATTTAACAAAAATGTAGCCCCTATTTGATTTAGATAAAAGTCAGTTTTTTAGTTTTGATCAAAGTAAAGAAATGTGTGGTTGAAAAATTTACGAAAGTTGTGGGTTCCATAAAATGTGAGATTAAAAATGAATTTGAGGAAAAATAAATTTTAGAAAATTGGGGCTAAACAAAGAGCATATATTAGCTTTATTCTCATTAAATTTAAGATCAATCGAATGGATCCTTTCGTGCCATTAAATTCAATCAAAAGCTATTCGTTGGCTGATTGGGTGTCATCAGGCATCACAATGTCAATGTTGTTTGACGATAGAGACTATTTCGCACCTCTTCATAGGTAGCAAAATTTTAGACCACCTTTGGAACCATCTCTCTAACATATTACAAGTCGCGCTCTGGCAAGGTTAAGACTTTCAATATCGCTTTTAGAGCTGGCGGTTCTCAAGCCAGTTTATTTGGCGGGGTCATATTTGCATTATCATTCATTTGCTCATCCTTTGATTCTTATAAACTGTAAGGAATGATGAAAGCACCAGGGTGTAGCTATAGAGCCTAGGAGGATCATATGGCAAGTTATTGGATTATCTTCTTTCTTCACATAAACCGTTTACTTTGGTTTGTGCATTAGGCCATTAGCAAAGGGACTTGGATATCACCCCTTTATTTGGTATAGATCTCATATATCTACCTACTATCCTAGTTTCATAGCACATTTCACCGGTGGGATCGTACAAGATCAACAACAATGGTGCGACGGATGATTTTGCAAGTGGTGGGGATATCAACCAGATCATTTTGGACAAATTTATCATTATTTTCATCACATGGTTTTGTCTATTCTTAATGCTTAGCTGTGGGCCATCTTTGATAGGATCCTGCTGATTTGTGGTTCGTTCTTGAGGGAAAACTTATTGGACACTAACTTGCTCTCTCAGAGGGATGTCAATGGGTCAAACTGAGGCTCGACCCTAAGGACTAGCCAAGACTCGGCTCGTGCCCATAATCAAGGCTTGGGCGTCGGCTCTGTGGACACGAGTTGATCTTGAAACGACTTGTATTTTTTATAGATTAATAAAATAAGTCATAAGCGAGTAAAAAAAAAAAAAAAGTTGACTCACTAGCTCAAAATAAGCTTAACTCGGTCCATGGCACGTCTCAATATAACCTCGAGTAGCCTATAGGCCGAGCTCGAGATGAGACAAGCCCGCAAGCCAACCGATGGCTCAACCTGTTTATCACTCCTATCTTTTGGGCTTTTGAATAGAGGCGGATTCTTCTGCTTCGATTCATTGCATCACACATGGAGAAGGCCTGTGGTCCATCCAGGCTTAAGACACCTAATCTCCTGCAATCATGATACTATTTCTCATATTTATTGTAAGGGAAACCTCGACTTGCCCCAATGACTCCTAGTACAAATTGACGGACATGGACTTCCCACATTTAGATGCCTCTAGGCTTTTTTGTTTTTTCCACATTTGTACATGAGGTAGCACCTCTTCATATACTGCTTTTAGTTTTTATTCTTTAACTGGAGGTTAGATATATGCCTCCCTCTGTTGTGTTCATTTCTTTTCATTTATATCATGGTAAATGAATCCTAACCACTTAATCGTGTCTTTGTGGAGTCTAAAAACACACAAGGCTATGATGCTGCTTTATCATAAACAATTCAATCAAAAGCTCTCTTTGACATGTACAATGAAATCAACTCTCGCAACCTCATAAAAAGTTAATTGTGGTTTACATACAGTCAAAAAACACATGTCAATACCTAAATAGTCGTCCTCGTAGTTATCATCAATTGACACCACATTACTTGATGTCTTATATTCCTATTTCTTATTTTATATATTATCTTGTAGATGTTAAGTTGTACAACTATTTTTGACATCCCAATTTATGCTGCCTGTGAGTGTAGATTTATCATTATTTAAATGGCTAAACGCTCACTTCTACAATAAATAGTTGTTAAAATAGTTCTATAAAACTTGTGGTAGGTATCTAAAATCATAAAACCTTTCCCATTTTGTCCACTCTACTTAAATTATGGCATTATAACCTACTGATATCCTAAACCTTAATAACAACCAAACTTAATCTTTAAAATCAATGCTCTTCTAGATAGCATGATCCTGCATTCTGACTCCACCATAGATTTCAAAGTATTTCTTTAAAGTTCTAACTTATGATTTACTCTCCTACTCTAATCAACTACAACTATATCATCAGCCGATAACATTTATCAAGGGACCTCAGCTTGAATTTCTTAAGATCATAAATGTCGAAAAAATAATTATAAAGGCTTGGAGTATGATGTTAATTCAAGCCAATTTAAATGAGAAATTTCCTGCTACTGTATTCGCTCATCATACATTTTTCTTGATATTAATGTATTAAATGAAAACTTTATTTCTTTCTAGTTTCCACCAGAGCATTTGCTTAGTAGCTCTAATTGGATATTCTAGCTATTTATTCAATTCATTAGCAAGTTTAAATTACCCTCTAAAATTAAGGTTTGGAAAGGAAGTGGAATTAGATCCATTTAGATCGATGATGAGTGAATGGCGTTACTCATACCAAAAGAAAAATGAACCAGAAATTTTGCAGCACTATGTAGCCTGAGCTGAGAATCAATTGACTATTAGCACGAAGCTTATACATGTTTATGCTATGTGCCATACAAATTTGCAACCACAACATTAGCATGTTTGTGGTGGCTATGGAGTGAGAAGTAATGCAGACAATGGGTACACCAACACCAGAGTCAATTAGAAAAGAAAGTAGCAGTGCTGAAGGTTTAATAAGTTATTAAAGTAAGAAGAATAAAATTCTAGAGCAGGGTTATATAATCTCAATCCAATGAATTTAACCATTTGAAAAATAAAATCATGTATCATAGGGCCTAGTGATATTTGGTAGAACTTCACAAGTTTAAGAACACGCATGAACTGATCCATAAACAAATAAAATTGGCAGGCATGAGATAAGATTATCAAAGAAAAGCTGATCACAGACCTTTGTTGGACTGGAGGAATTCCTTCTTTCTCCTCAACCCGCTCCTTGATACGTTCAATAGTATCAGTTGGCTCAATATCAATTTCAATTTCTTTTCCTGTGAGTGTCTTCACCTTGATCATAGTTCCTCCTCTAAGCCTCAAAACGAGATGAAGGGTTGATTCCTTTTGGATATTGTAATCTGCCAAGGTCCGGCCATCTTCCAATTGTTTACCAGCAAATATAAGCCTCTGCTGGTCAGGAGGTATACCTTCTTTGTCCTAGTAGAAGTAAATTTCATGTTATCTTAAATTCATAACAATTACCAAAATGAAGAAATTCAAAATCGTTATCAAACATTTAAACCATGTTTGGGAAATGTTTATGAACAGTTTAAAATAGGTAGAAATTGGCTGAGAATAAGTGGATAGTAAATAGACTTGAGTGTTTATAACAGTTTATAAACATAGGCTTAGAGAGTCAACACTTCAATCCATCTCTAATTATAAATACTAACTGCAGCTTACTGAAATTTATACAACACTTTCCAGTACAAACAAGAGTATATATTGTAGATGATCACAGTTATATAAACTGAAAAACTATAACCACTCATTATTCATACATACACATACGAGGTCGAGGTCAACACATGAATTGCATTTATCCAAGTATCCAGAGCATTGTTTAGAAAAGCTATTTAAGGCTTATGCATTTCTCCTTACATGCCACAGATGTGAAACAGTGAAATAGTTCGACGCTGATTTTTTTTTCCTACCCAAAAGGCTAACAATAATGTAATAGCATTTCAATTTCCCGCCAAGATTCAACGGTGATCGATGGTATATACAAAAAAATATGCTTGTAAGCATGCTCTCATACAAGGACATAGCCTCTGCACACATATACCAATCACCTATCAAAAGAACCTAATCAATACCAAAACCCCAGCAGAAACAATAATTCAAATCCCTAGCTCTATCTGTACCACAAACCAAGGAAAACAAAAACCTCAAAAATAAAAAAGAAGTAAAACCCCCGAATTAAAATAAATATAACTAAATCACAAAGAATAAACAGAAAATCAAGATCAAAAACCTGAATCTTGGCCTTGACATTGTCGATAGTATCGCTACTCTCGACCTCGAGAGTAATGGTCTTTCCAGTTAATGTTTTCACGAAGATCTGCATCTTTATCGGCTTGTTTTACTCTTGCTCACGGAAATCTACACGAAGGGGAATGTCATAAATTTTCCCCCCGATAGCTTCAATATTAAGCTGCAGTAGTCGTCGTCGGATATGGCGGTATCTATCAGGGCTTTTACTGGACGTGGACCGTGGAATCTGGACCCTACAATTATTCTCTGACTTGTGATCCAGCCCTTCATGTCGGCCATCCGATCTTTCATGGTTCCTTCACTTTTAATTTTCTGAGGAATTGAAGCCGAGTCCCTGATCATTCTTGTAAGTGCAAATAGATCCTAAATCTGTGAATTTTGTCAATGCAGTTCAAAACCTTTATTTAAATATGCGACCAAAAGACTGATATTCTGTTAGTAGAACCCGAAATGCTCTTGCAAAAAATTTTGGACGGGTAAAACATCTATCAACATTTCCTAATTACAACCATTCAAATTGTATTAGCCAAAAAAAAGGCAAAGTTTTATCTTTCCCAACCTCACCACGATCAACCACCAAGACTCCATAATATGTTTTGACAATCAAATTGGACCTCTCCGTTTGACCAAAAAGGGATTCGATTAAAACTCTGGTACAAATTTTTATTAAAATGGGAGGAAAAATCGAACCATTTGAGTCAGTACTAATTTTCTCGATTTCCCAACTTATAATGTTTAAAGAAAAAAGTTGAAGTCAGGAAGAAGTTAGATTTTGTTTGGAATAAAGACTTTGACTTGGAAATATACATGTTTATATATGTGGGTTTATTGATGAGTCGTTTCATCAATTTAATAATGTGTTAAATAATTGGTGCTCGGATAAAGTCTTTATTTTTTTTCAAAATTTAAAACATTCATCAAATTATTTTATTTAATTAATTTTTTCAACTTTTGATTCAATCATGGTCCAATTCAATTCGACCTTTTAACCTTTGATTCCTCTTTCTTTTCTCCTTGTTGATATTTGGATCGATTTTTTAAAACATAGCTCCAAATGTAATCATGTCACCACTAAGCACATCTTCAGCGCACCTACCCTCTCCCTCTTCCTCTCCCCATCCCCAATATCTCGTTTCAAAACAAGTGAAATTATCTTACCCTAGATTTCGCGTTAACCATGGGTCCTCAAGGTGAAAGACTCTTGTGATTTCGGTAGCGAGAGTTAGATATTCTTTCGGTGGTGGCAGTTCGAGGTGCAGTTTGATTGTTGAAAAACTAAAATAAAATCTTTTGCTTTTCGATTCTTTTTTGTTTCCTTTATTTTTTTTAATCGTCTAATTTAAATTCTGAAAGTACTCGATTTTGATGGAATTATGGACCATGACCATCCAAGGTCCTTCAGCCGAATATTTATAGAAAGGTTTGGGATGATGCTGTCAAAATTTAAAGTCCAGAATTTATTTGCACTTTTTAAAAAGGTTAGGAAAGCTACTACAATTTTCCCTAGTTTTATTCTATAAGGATTTTGAGCACCGGGAAATATTCCAAATTTAATGTTGATAGAGGAATAAGAACATCTTTGGTTAATTGGTTTTTCTTTCGAAAGAGAAATTTATCTATAATTCCGGAAATTGGCGCATATACATGCGTGACAAATTTTCGATACTACTACTATTAAAGAGTGAAAATCCTAATATATAATATTTCGAGTGGAACCTTAAATAGAATTTGAATTTTGGCTAACTTTTAACTTTTTTGTTTTTTTATATGGTTGATGGTTTGTTTGCTGGATCAAAGACTGGCCAATCTGAGTCTGGGTTTTGCTGATCACTTGACCTAATAGCTAGGTTGAGAGAAATTGATACAAACAGCACTACAAAAGATAACTAACTAATTAGGGCCGGAGCGTAGAGCCTTGGAAATAGGGAAGCCCTCTTAGAGATACTATCATTGGGACTTATATTTATTACTAGTTTTCTGTCCGTACAATGTACGGGTTGTACTAATTTGAAGATATTGTTAGCGTGATGTAAAGTTTTGTAGATATTTTTGTGAATAATGCTTAAATGTGTATAAAAAAATGAAGTAGCTGTAGTTGTCCCAAACCTTCTATTGAAAATTTCCCCCATAATATAATACTTGTTTTTTGCTCCATTTTGGAAAGAGAACCAAAAAATGGACATCATGTCTATTACAAAATTTACTAATAATACATATCATTGCAATAATTAACAGACATACAATATTAATAAGGATGTTAGGACAGAAAAAGAAAATCATTCAATCACTATATGCACCGACATTTTCACCCATTAGTAAGATTGTCTATAACATATACCCTTCTATTCATAACAAACAACGTGCCCTCAAGTAATGTACATAAAGTATTCTTGGCTGTTTGGTGAATGGCATTTATCTTGTGATTTCAATTTTTTTAAAATTTACATTTCCACCCACCGGATGGAGGTTCCTCTTGTAAACAAATAAACCTTTTGAACTGGTATATGTCATCGCTCATTTACCTAGCTTGTCAGGTTTGAACCATTTTTATTTGATTCCCTTTTTGTCATTGACATGATTCTTCAATCATTTTAATAATCTTCATGCTTCTGGAAAAAGATGAAAAATGGGAAGCATAATTTGAAAAATAAATCGAAACAATCACTTCTATATCAAATCAAAATTTACAAATATGTTTGACCAGGATCTAACTTCCACGTTCCAGACCTAGAGAGCATGTGTGGTTAACCTTAAAAGTTGCTCTTAAGTAACTTTTTTTGACAAACACGTTTAAGCTATTAGAAGTTACTTTTTCAGGGGGATTTTTGTTAAAAAAATTACACTTTTAAAGAAATCTTTACTCTTCAAAAAATTGCTTCTACTTTTATTTCAAGCTTAGCCAAAAATGCTCATTCTAGTTTCACCGACAATTCCCTGCATACCAAGGGTCTTAAGGTGGGGTAGGGAGGATTTTGTTCAGAAATTACCCAAAAGGAAAATAAAATTATAGCTACTTAAATAATTAGAACTCTATTACATATTTCATGCTTACATTTTTCATGGCAAATCTCTACATATTTGTGCCTCTATCCACAAATAGTTTCCAATTATCCATCATGATGTACTCACCAATATTACTGACTTCAAAATTGATTGTGTTTGGGGATTAAAGCATTCAATTGATGGATTGGTAATCACAGCGTGAGACAATGTTTTTATCATTTGAAAGAGCTATTCGTACTAATAGATTTTGGTAATCTTTGGGCTTAAATTCACTTGCTAATGCAGTTGAATTAAGCATCTCACAAAACCTTAAATCTAATTTAGAAATTTTCCAAAAGCATTTTCAAGTTTGGTAATATCAGTGTATTTGATGAACAAATTTCCTTGAGATGCTATTAGAGGAGCCAAACCACAATCAGAGACACGAATAGCAAGTTCATCATCAAGGAGAACATTGGCGGACTTGAAAGTGAGTCCTACCTTTGAATCAAATGAACTTTTTTTTAACTTTTAAGTTAGAAATAGGTAACATGTTGAAAAATGTTCTTTAGACGGATACTTCAGTGAGAAATATCCGATATTACATCGAATGTGCATAGCTTCAAGATGGAAAGAATTAAAACCACAAAATCAAACACATTACAACAGGCCTGCATTGCTCAGAAGGATCACTTAGAACATAAAAGAGAGTAGCTCAGAATAGGTTCTAATACTCTATGCTATATATTTATGATAAACGAATTTTCATACTTCTATATTCTTTCAATTCATAATGACTGCTTCTAATCACGTAACTATATTCATCACTATCGTGTGTCAACAATGTCATCATTAGCATGGCGAATTTTATCAGGACTGTTAACCAGCTCAAGAAACTGATCATCCTTCTGCTGGTTGGCAACTTTTTTGTCCAATTTCTTGACAGCAAGCAACTACAGAAACATAGAAAAAAAAGACCAGATGTAAGAACAGAGTATACAACCTTTCTAGTACCCTTGAGTTAAAGATTTCTCGCCAGACAGAAAGAGGAATGTGCAAGTGGGTAAACCTATCCACGGGGAATCAATTCGTGAACAAGAAATCTTGGCATTTCTTTGCAGCTAAGAAAACTGTAGACTATTAAATAGCTTGTAACGGAGCATTAACTGATACTTAAAAAGAACAAATACGAAAACTAAAGAGAAAGGTACTATAGGAAAATACAATTAATATTATTCATGCCCGATAAATTATCGGAACTCGCACCTTTCCATCAGGAAGCTGTGCCCTGTACACATTACCAAGCATTCCTCCCCCAATAAGATTTTCTTCTAAAAAGCTATTGATATATTGCTGAAGAGATGCAATTGTGTTAGCCTCCATGGAGACACAGACATGTCTCTGTATCCACACGGAGACATGCTCGAGACACGGGCTTGTCCCTGTGTGGACACGGAGACACATCGGAGACACACGGAGATACGGATGTGCTCCGTGTCTTCGTGTCCCTTGTCTCCATGGAGACATGGAGAGACGGTGTCTCCCTCCATGTCTCAATGGAGACACGACACCGTCCCCTGTCTCCATGGAGACATGGTGTCTCCGTTCAAGACACGACACCGTCTCCGTGTCTCCACGGAGACACCATCTCCGTGCCGCATGGAGACGCCACCGGAATATTTTTTTCTCTAGAACCAAGTTTTTGCCTAGTGATTTTTGTAAATTAAACTCCTATCATCTAATTTCTCATCTAATTTTTATGTGACAATTTTACAAACACATACAACTCTTTAATGTGTTTCTATGATTTATTACTATTTCCAACTCCACCAAACATTTAACTCATTAAAATTTCTAACTTACTTTATTTCTAAGAGCAAGATTGCTAGTGTTTCATTTTCCTTCATTTGTCCACCATGTCTCCATGGAAGCACGGAGACACGGTGTGTCTCGTGTCTCCGTGGAAGCACGGAGATACGTATGTTTTCTTGACATCAGATGTTTTCTGAGTATCAGTGCCATCAGTTTTCATGTTTTCATTTTGAGCATCTTCTTCTTCAAGAAGTCGGGTTGCCAGATTCCGATTAACTTTTGGCAGCCTCTTCTTGAGCTGCAAAAAGATGAGAAAAACAAGATTGAATGTATACATATCAAAAGATCTAAAAGAAAGAGAATGGTGATATAATGAATGTGAAGAGATGTTCAAAAGTATAATTTAGTATGAAATCAAACAAGTCAATTTAGTAATGTCTTCAAAATAGAAAATGATATTCTTTCTCGTGAACTTTAAGCAGACAAGTGATTAAAAAACGATAAAACCAACATACAGAAACAGATTCTTTCTAGGGTTTTCAACAGATGATGCCATATAATATGGGATCTCACCATCATTCAGCACTTCATTAATATGATAACCATTCTGCCAATCTGAATCTTCTTTCCACAAAACAGATCCTGCTCCTAGCTTCATTAACTTATCTGATTCAACTCTAGCACATTCATCCTCTACTTCATCAATTTCAGGTGAAGCACTTCTCTGCTGGAACCGAAAAAAGCCATTTCCATTCACCCTTGTATCCCCTAACTGCATCTCAATCCTTCTAGCTTGAAGATGGGAACTGTGTTCGGCAGCTAGATCTTCAACCGAGTTCTTAGGCATTCTAGCATATTGTGTGATGGAATGAAATGTAGCAAAAAGAACCTGTAGAGCACCGATATCCGCCCAGTTAGCATTTCCAAGCTCGTTCCAGACCATATAAGTGGGGCAAATTGCAATTCGAGAATGATTTCTTATCCATGCAGCAGAACATTCATACACATTATTTACATCAAACTCCAACTTATTCAAATCACCTTCGACTTTTATAACACCACCATATTGACAATCGACTAATAAAACAAACACAGAATTCAAACTAAGAGGAACACATGATCTGCTAAGACTTCTTGCGAGCAATACCCGAAGTGCAAAAAACAAAGCTTCACCTATAGTTGGAACTGATGGTTTACACGGAGACACGAGTGTGTCTCCGTGGAGACACGGACCCGTGTCTGTGTCTCCGTGTGGACACGGACACACAGCTCCGTGCGCTAGACAGCTCAGTGTCTCGCACGTGTCTGCCGTAGAGACACGGAGATGTCTGCAATTTT
>CAIGRP010057386.1:0-13672 GCA_903798385.1 Fraxinus cuspidata
AGCGTTGTATCTTGGGAGACGGACGTCCATAATCTCATTTGCACTTTATTGGGGGGCGAAATCTGTCTTAAGGAGATTTGCTTTGATATACCTTACTTCATGTACTACATTTTATTTTCTGTATTCTTTTGATTAAGAAAGTCGTATTTCCGACAATATTCACGTCTTGAGCTGCACTCTTAGTACATTTTGACCCCTCTAATTCTCAATCTGTAATCCAGTAGATTTTCCAAGTAACGAATGTACTTGACTTCGTACTCACTTCCCTTTACCACATCATGGGAGTAGGAAGCAGGTGAGATACCAAATTTATTCATTGGTCAAGTAAGAACACTGTCAAATAGGCCCATGTCGTTGCCACCAATACCAAAATTGGCATCAATTTGACCTATTGGCATCATGGTTATTGTCTTTTAAATTTTTTTAACATATTTGGCACTATGAGATTTGATTAACGAGGACAACACACCTAGTCTCGACGTCAAGAAAAGTCACCGTGAATTTTCTTAACCGGATTGGTTTCATTATTCTAACAAAATGCAAGTCGAGCTGCATCTCTGATTGGAATTGATGATACTTGTGAAATGTCTCAACAAAAAAAGGCAAAAAAATAACTAAAGTACCGTCAATCAGTTAATAAAACATGGACTGAAAGAGGATCTGTCTTAAGGAGATTTACTTTGGTATACCTTACTTCATGTACTACATTTCATTTTCTGTATTCTTTTGATTAAGATAGTCGTATTTCCGACAACATTCACGTCTTGAGCTGCACTCTTAGTACATTTTGACCCCTCTAATTCTCAATCTGTAATCCAGTAGATTTTCCAAGTAACGAATGTACTTGACTTCGTACCCATTTCCCTTTACCGCATCATGGGAGTAGGAAGCAGGTGAGATACCAAACTTATTCATTGGTCAAGTAAGAACACTGTCAAATAGGCCTATGTCGTTGTCACCAATACCAAAATTGGCATCAATTTGACCTATTGGCATCATGGTTATTGTCTTTTAAAATTTTTTAACATATTTGGCACTATGAGATTTGATTAACGAGGAAAACACACCTAGTCTCGACGTCAAGAAAAGTCACCGTGAATTTTCTTAACCGGATTGGTTTCATTATTCTAACAAAATGCAAGTCGGGCTGCATCTCTGATTGGAATTGATGATACTGGTGAAATGTCTTAACAAAAAAAGGCAAAAAAATAACTAAAGTACTATCAATCAATTAATAAAACATGGACTGAAAGAGGAAAAAATGTTTAGGCTTGCCAACACAAACTTATGACTATTTCATGCACAGCATGTGCAATCCTATCCTGTAAGACAGCCAGACATGGCAACATCTTTGTGAATCTATTCAATTCTCTCTGAAAGAAATTATGTAAATAACCAGCTAAGGGAATAGAATAACTCAACTTTTGCCCACTCTTGCATTACAAGCAAAAAGTTTTTTTTATCATAGATGATGGAAGCAATGTTCATATATGACATAACCCAAGAAAAGCATAGTCAAGACCATGACATGACCCATCCCAAGTAACATTAGTAGGCATGACATGTCGACTATGGATTCTAATTGTATGTCAAATAGACGATCATGACTTAATGTGATAAAAATCTACCTACAAGTGATTGAAAATATGATTCTTGATAATTTTATTATCACCAAATCCATCTTTCCATGAGTGAAAAATCCGATTACGTACTTCAGTAATCTAAATAACTTAGATCAAGCATAATTTATATTCAGAAAACTGCATCAGAAGGATGGAAAATAGATAATCAAACCAAGTTTATGCGGCTTCGACTATAAAGCCCAGAAGTTTAGGGTATGTTTAGAAACACCATATTGTTTAGGATTAGACACTACAATTTTTCCTCCTTGATCGCATCTCTAATCATATCCAATGCACTTGACCAACATCCGATAAAAGGAGTCGAAATTCTATCTAGAGCTAGAAATCAAGAAACCGAGCTGCTGAGCTAAAACATCTGATCCTCATCAACAAATGTCTTAATCTCATCATCAATACCCTTATTCATAAAATCTTCCCAAAATCCTACATTAAATGAATTATCTGCTTTTTCTTGATTTTCTATGTTATAATTTTTCTGTAAATGTTCTTCCTCCATATTCATTGAGACTCCACTTGGTTCTCCAATAATATCACCATATTCTTGAGATTTAATAAAAAAGTTACCTCCATCTCTTTCGACTAATTCAACATTGTCTATGAAAGTATTTGTTTCTTCACCAATGTCAACTCGACTATGATCAATTATCTTCCTTCTCTTCTTACAAATCGCCTCCTCAAGTTCATTTCTTCTATCCTTCTGTTGGACTCTCTGTCGTAGAAAATTGGGATTTTGAATTGCCTTTGCCAAGAAACTCATCATTTGATTTTGTTTCATTTCTGTCCCTTTTAACTTTTGTTCCATTGTTTTAAGGTATGCATTAGTATTCTGCTGCTGTTGTCTGAGTTTCACCAATTCCACAGTTAAAATTTGTTTATCGCGCCTTAACTGATCGATTTCTCCACCCGGTCCAAACTTTCCCACTTCAACATACGAATCGAAACCTTGATGTGAAGCTTGAGGATTCGACGATGTTTTTCTCCTCCTAATATTTTTCAAAAGATGTCTTTGCCCCCTCAAAAACCCTTCATTAGCAAACTCCCATTTGTATGGATCAACCTTCTTAAATCCCTGCACAGTTTACATTCACAAGCGTATAACAACAAGAGTGAAATGCATCATTGAATATAACGGATACTACCAAATGAATATAATTAATTGAAGCAGAAACATATTTCGAAGATAATGAAAGAGAGACAATGTCTTAACTAAACCATAAGACAAATTACCAATCGATTGAAAAAGAAATATAGAAGATAATGAAAGAGTGATAATTTCCTAACTAAATCATAACACAAACTGCAATTTCATCTATCATGTAAGTCGTGTCGACCAATTAATTACTATCTATTGATACTAAAACAAATAAAAATAAATAAATAAATATATAAATATATATGACTATTTATAGGGTTACAAATAACTCGAAAAAAGATATAAATGCTATGGAATCAAATTATTATAGAACAATCACATAAATTTTGAAAAAAATCACTAAAGAGAGATAATTTCCTATTAAATCTTAAAACAAATTACCATTCTAGTGATATATAAAAATATAGAAAATAAAGAAAGAGAGACAATTTCCTAAATAAATCATAACAAAAATTTATCATTCTATCATGTTAATCTGAGTAGACCAATTCATTGCTATCTATAGATACTCAGACAACTAATAGAATTCATATACCTACAGTGTTACAATTAATTCGAAAAAAAAAAAAAAGATTATATATAATCACATAAATTATGAAAATACCGGGAGATCAAAACAATCTTTTTCTTATTTTCAACCTAGTTGAAATTATCATTGATCTGAGATCTATACAGAAAGAGTTTAGATTGCAAATCTAGGTATGGGCGTGGAGAAAACATAATAAATAATGAACAATATGCAATACAGATATTGAAGAATAGTCTAGACATTCCAGACTTTCCCTTTAAAGTCATTGAAAAAAAACAAAAAGCCTACAGTATGAAATACATTAAACAACACCAACTAGCCATTCTCAAACAAACAAACAAGGAATGATTTTCCTAAAAAGGTGAAAACAAGATTAAAATATTACTACGTTCTATGAACATGTGTATAAAATTATAAATAAAGGCAAACAAATCTAGGGCACCCCATTTGCACTACTGTACTTAAAGATCATTCAGGTTGATTTCAAGAAAATCTCGACTCGGACAGTACAATATACAAAATTCTAACAACGAGAAAAAACTTACATAAGCGTTAAGCTGTCGGACAAAGCTTGAGAAATTATTATGTTTGAAGTATCTAGGAAGAAGATTCATGGCAAAGTCTTGGGGATCCCAAACAATGAAACTGTTGTTACCTCTACTCCAAGAAACGACATCGTCCGTGTTTGGATCATCAACAAGTTCATAAGTTTTGTTAAGGAAAGGTGGAGGGGCTATTTCATAGAGCCCCTCCAATGGCTGAGGAATACCCGGTTCATCAGAATACAGTGAGCTCGATCCAGGGAATTCCTCAATGGATTGAAAAGGATTCATTTTTTCTAATTTATTTGTACAATAAAGAGGAAGAAATTATGAAAGAGGCATTGTTTTCTTGAAGAATGACGTGGTATTGGAATCAGGGAATAAGTTTGTTAGCTAAAAATCAAGACATGGGGGAGAAAAAATAGTAATGGTATGAATTGGTATAGAGTATTGAGCTTTATGAATAGGTTATTGGAATATGCAGGGTTTACATGTAAGACCAATTAATTTGCCCAAGTAATATTATTAATAAATTAATTATAAGTAGTTTATTATTGCTAAAATTATATTAGTCCATTGAGAAGTGGTAGTTTAATAACGGTCCACTTTGATGAAAAGTGGGTAGTTTTCCCATGAAACTGCATCTGTCCGCCTATAAACGTGAATGAAGCCCATCAAGTTAAAACATTCAATTACAGAGAGGAAAAAAGAGAAAATAGTTTCTAAATTTTACTAGTTTCTATTTTACAAGTTTAAATCTTTCAATTGTTGTTATGGATCAATGTATGTTATTTAGTCAATTAAATCTATATGTGAAAATCATGAATTCTAAAGATCTTGGTATTATAGTTATTTAATTACTTAAATGTGGTATCAGAGTCAAGTTGAGGAATTCTTGATTTTCCATTAAAGATTATCCTTTTTTTCATTGATTGATACTTAATCTTTATTATTGATTTATGAATCAAAGCCTAAAATTAAAATTCCACTGCCAACTTACCCGATTTTCGCCAAGAGTAAATCGCTGTTAAAATGAGACAGCATCTATTTGATTTTCCTGCTTCGATAATGATAATTATTGAAAGTGATGTTTTCATCTTTGACATACACGACTGCCTACATATATTCTGCTCAAGAATGATAAAACCAATCTCTGAAATTGGGTTTTCTTTAAAAAAAAAATTTGTGGGGATGAAAGTTTTTTTTTAACCAATTACAGCCTTTAATCAAGTTCATTTAGTATATTTATCGTTGTCATATGAATCTGAATTCTATGGCAATTTCAAGTTTTGGGTATTCAGTTTGAATTTTATTTACTGAAATTATCGTATGCACATGAATAATTAATTATGATACTGCTTTTAGACTTTGAATTGTGGATTAAATTAGATTATGTCTAGTTTAATCACTTACCTTTAATGTTTTATTTATTTAATTAATATTCAATTAATGTTGTTTGTTAGTCACAGTGGCCAAACATTATAGTATTGCAAACACTCAATTACATAATTTATTTATCAAATACTCTTCATAATTTATTTTTAAATGAAAATGACATTAGAATTATTGTTGTTAAGAGTATATTAATGTTCATAGATTATAAAATTGCTATGGATCACCCAAAAGTTGATCAGTTAATTTGATTAATCTTGAATATGATCGTGGTTAATTGATAAACTTAGTTAAATATGTTTTGTATATCCAAAAATATCATGCATGTTTGATTAGAGTATATTAATTACCAATTAATTGAAATTAACTAGCATTATTATGTTTATTATGACGGTATAACGTAGTATTACTCAAAAGAGAACTATGGTGTACATTTAATGTTATTTGAATTTGAATTTAAGTATTTAAGTCAAAACTCAAAGCATTAATATTAGAGCATTTTATATTTTTCAGTATCTGTTCCCGTTTTTCTGCATTCGCACACTTCATATGTACCATTGTTCAATGAGCTCAATTTCTCTGATAGGTGGTAACAAATCCAGTTCAATTTAGGTGTTTTGGACTTAGACTTGGCACTTCAAGTTGAGAAACCTGCTAATTTCACTGATGAGAGCAGTGTTGATGAAAGATCATTCCATAAGACTTGGGGAAGATCAAATAGATTAAGCCTAATGTTTGTGCGGATGACCTTAGCAAAGAATGTTAAGTTCATTATCCTTAAAACTGAGATTTCTAAGGAATATATGAAGTTTGTAGAAGAACGTTCTCAAACAGCTGACAAATCACTTGATGGCACACTGATGAGTATCTTAACCATCATGAAATTTGATAGTTCACGTACCATGCATGAGTATGTTACTGAAATGGGTAACATTGCAGAAGACTTAAGACTCTTGGGATGGCTGTGGATGAGAACTTTCTGGTATGGTTTATCATCAACTCCTTATCTCCTGAGTATGGTCCATTCCATATGTTGATATTATGGAATTTACTGTTATAGAATGTGAATGAATTGCACAGTATGCTGGTGCAAAAGGAGACAAGATTTAAGAATCAAGGAACTCATTCTATTCATCTCGTAAGTCATCAAAGGACTGAAAAGAAATATAAGAAGAGGTCTAGAAAGGGCATTAAGCAAAGATCACAAAAAATAAATGAGTTTTCTTCTCAAATCCACAATAAGGAACACAAGAAAGATACGTGCCATTTTTGTTGTAAACCTTTACACCATAAAAAGAATTGTCTAAAACGTAAGGCATGGTTCGAAAGTACATGTAAAATTATTTCTTGTATATGATTCATTTCGGATATACCATGCACGTCACTAATAGATGCAGGGATTCCTTTCAATTCGGAACATAAATCCAAATGAAAAGTTTTTTCTCATGAGTAATCAAGTCAAAGCTCTAGTTGAAGCCATTGGAACCTACCCTTTGATTTTAGACACATTTCATCATTTAAATTTATTTCAAACTCTTTATGTACCTTCTATTCCCCGCAATTTAGTTTCCTTATCAAAATGAACTATAATACCTTAAATGACAAGTAGAATGTGAATGAATTGCACAGTATGCTGGTGCAGAAGGAGACAAGATTTAAGAATCAAGGAACTCATTCTATTCATCTCGTAAGTCATCAAGGGACTGAAAAGAAATATAAGAACAGGTCTAGAAAGAGCATTAAGCAAAGACGACTAAAAATAAATGAGTTTTCTTCTCAAATCCACAATAAGGAACACAAGAAAGATACGTGCCATTTTTGTTGTAAACCTGTACACCATAAAAAGAGTTGTCTAAAACGTAAGGCATGGTTCGAAAGTACATGTAGAATTATTTCTTGTATATGATTGATTTCGGATATACCATGCACGTCACTAATAGATGTAAGGATTCCTTTCAATTCGGAACATAAATCCAAATGAAAAGTTTGTTCTCATGAGTAATCAAGTCAAAGCTCTAATTGAAGCCATTGGAACCTACCCTTTGATTTTAGACACATGACATCATTTAAATTTATTTCAAACTCTTTATGTACCTTCTATTTCCCGCAATTTAGTTTCCTTATCAAAACTTGATTCTTCTGAATGTTTTATTAATGGTGGAAATGGATGTTCGAGTTTGTCTAAAGAAAATCATCTTATCGGTTCTACTACTCTTTGTGATAGCTTATATAAATTAAAGTTTGATAACCTTTTTGCTGAGACATTTTTAACCTTACATCATAATGTTGGTACTAAACGTGGTTTATTGAATGAACGATTTGCTAACTTGTGGCGTAATGTTTGGGTCACATATCCAAGGAAACGATAGAAAGATTAGTAAAGAATGAAATCATTCCTGACTTGAATTTTAGTGATCTCGAAACCTGTGTGGATTGTATTAAAGGCAAACAAACCAAACACACAAAGAAATGAGTCACAAGAAGTACACAGTTTCTTGAAATAATACACACTGATATATGTGGGCTCTTGATGTTCCATCATTTGGTGGAAAAAATATTTTATCACCTTTATTGATAATTTTACTGTTATAGTTATGTTTATCTACTACATAAAAAGTCTCAAGATATAAATACTTTAGAGATCTTTGTCAAAGAAGTTGAACGACAATTAGATAGAAAGGTGAAAATAATTAGATTTTATAGATGTGGTGAATATTATGAAAGGTATGATGAAACTGGACAACACTCTGGTCCATTTGCTTAATTTCTTGAAAGACGCGACATATGTTCTCAATACACTATGATGACACATCACAACAAAATGGTATAGCTAAAAGACATATCGTACTTTAATAGAATGGTTAGGTATATGTTAAGCAATTCTTCTTTACATTTTCTTTGTGGATGTTTGTATAAAAGACTGCTATATATTTGCAAAATAGGGTTCTTAGTAAGGCATTTTCAAAGACTCATTTTGAGCTGTCGGGAAGGAAGCCCAGTTTAAGGCACCTACATGTTTGGGGTTGCCCGATGAAGCAAGAATTTATAATCTACATGAAAACAAATTAGATTCAAGAACAATGAGTGGATTTTTCATTGGTTATCCAAAAAAATCAAAGGGGTATAGATTTTATTGTCCTAACCAAAGTACTAGATTTTTTGAAATTGGAAATTCTAGGCTCGTTGAGAATGATGAAGTTAGTGGGAGTTTGGAACCAAAACCACGAAATGTGGAAATACAAGAAGTCAGAGTTCAAGTTTCTTTACTATCAACTTCTTTTAATGTTGTTGTTCTTCGAATTGTTGAACGGTATGACAATTTTCCAGAACAATAAATAAATGATCAAACGTCTCATAATGAAGTTGCTGCTAATGAACTTGCACTAAATGAACCACGAGAAATAGAATTAAGAAGGTCACAAAGACAACGTAGACCTGTTATTTCTGATGATTATGTTGTTTATATGCTAGAATCTAAAATTTGAGTTGGGAATTGTTGATAACGATCTAACTTCATTTTCACAGGCCATGGAGAGTGCTAATTTGATATCTGGTTAGATGTTATGAAAGATGAGTTGAAATCTATGGAACATAATGAAGTCTGGGATCTCGTTGAATTACCTGAATTGTGTAAAGAGTTGGATGCAAATGGGTCTTTAAGACTNTGGGATCTCGTTGAATTACCTGAATTGTGTAAAGAGTTGGATGCAAATGGGTCTTTAAGACTAAGCGGGACTCTAATGGTAATATCGAACGATATAAAGCTAGACTTTTTGCTAAATGTTTTACTCCTAAAGACGGTATTGATTATAAGGTGACATTTTCTCCAGTATCCAAGAAAGACTCACTCAGAATTATAATGGCTTTAGTAACCCATTATAACTTAGAGCTACGTTAAATGGATGTGAAAACATCATTTCTAAATGGAAATTTAGATGAAATAGTTTATATGGATCAGCTGAAAGTTTTTCAGTTGAAGGAAAGGAACACATGGTGTGTAAATCAAAGAAATCAATATACGGACTTAAACAAGCTTCTCGTCAGAGGTATCTTAAGTTTAACGTTACCATTACTTCCTTTGGATTTAAAGAAAACATCGCTGATCGATGTATATATCTAAAGATCAATGGGAGGACGTAATCAATGGGAGTAAGTTTATATTTTTGATTCTATATATTAATGACATCTTGCTAGCTACTAATGATCACAGTCTATTACATGAGACTAAGAAATTTCTCTCTAAAAATTTTGAAATGAAAGATATGGGAGAGGCAACATATGTGATTGAAATTGAAATATTCTGAGATAGGTCACAAGGATTGTTAGGGTTGTCTTAGAAAACATATATCAATAAAGTTTTATAGAGATTTACGATGGAAAATTTTTTAGTAAGTGTCGTTTCAATTCAAAAATGAGACAAATTTAGTCTCATGCAATATCCTAAGAACGAATTGGAACGTAAACAAATGACAGCTATTCCTTATGGATCTCTTGTGGGGAGTTTAATATATGTTTAGACTTGCACTAGACCAGACATCAACTTTGCCTTCAGAATATTGTGTAGGTGTCATAGTAACCCAGAACTTGATCACTGGAAAGCTGCAAAGAAAGTGTTGAGATACTTGCATGGAACAATGCTCACTTATAGGAGATCTGCTATTCGGATTCAGATTTTGCTGGATGCGTGGATACTAGAAAGTCCACATTCAGCTATCTGTTCATCTTGATTGGAGGGGCTATATCACGGAAAAGTGCGAAGCTGTCGATCATTGTTGCATCCACTATGGAAGCTGAGTTTGCGGCATGCTTTAAGGCAACGGTTCAAGGAAATTGGCTGCGGAACTTTATTTCAAGGCGTGGAATTGTCGACATATTGCCAAGCCGCTAAAACTTTATTGTGACAATTTTGCAGTAGTCTTCTTTTCAAAGAACAACAAGTACACTAAAATTGCTAAACACGTGGAATTGAAGTACTTTGTCGTTAAAGAATAAGTTCAAAAAAAAAATGTATCAATCGAGCATATTAGCACTAATCTTATAATTGTAGATCCACTAACGAAATGATTGCCACCAAAGACATTTAATGAATATGTCGAAAGAATGAGCATTATTGTAAATGATCATTGACGTTATGGAATTTATGTAATTGACACTTTGAGCTTGTTTATGTATTATTTTTTATAAAATATTATTTATGTCGTAATAGTTGATATATGCACATGAATGGATTATATGGATGCTAACGGGACAGTCTTTTCAAAGACATTATTGAAATGCAGTTATAGAACTTCTCATTACGTATCATGTTAGGAGGGGAATAATATTGTTATATATGGAAAATTTGTGTTGAAATGATGATGTAAAATTGTCATAACTCTTATTAGTCTTTACTTAAGGAACTTTACTTAAGGATGATATATTAGTAACAAATGCATGAGGAAATTTTAGCTTTTCAAATGCAAATTATGTTATAGACCACATAAACAATGTAATATTACATGGACCAAATGGGAGAATGTTAATATTATTGATAAATTAATTCATAGCGGTTAATTATTGCATAACACTTTAATAACTGTCCACTTTGATGGAAAGTTGGTAGTTTTCTTTTATGGCCCATAAAGTTGTCTCTCAGAAGTCTATATACATGAATGAAGCTCATCAAATTAAAACATTTAATTACAGAGAGGAAAAGAGAGAGAACGGTTTCTAGATTTTACTAATTTCTATTTTACAGGTTTAAATCTTTCAATTATTAATATGGATCAAGGTATGTTTCTTGATCAAGTAAATCTATATGTGAAAATTTGAATATTAAAGATCTTGGTATTGGGGTTATTTAATTTCTTACATTACATATTATTCTTTATAACAACAATTGGGAACTTATCTTGATCAATTAAATCTATATGTGAAAATTTGAATATTAAAGATCTTGGTATTAGGGTTATTTAATTTCTTACATTACATATTACTCTTTATAACAACAATTGGGAACTTGAACGGGTGTCATGTTGATGAAGCAAGCAAAGCACAAAAAGGTTTTCAGATATTTTCAATTACTCTCACTCCACTCCATCAACTCACCTACTCACTAAACTAACCGGGGTGGGCTGGGCGAAAGCCCGGAAGGGAGATTGATCTATTCTGATTCAATTTTCAAGCACTCCACCAACTTTCTCACACGCCAAACCATCCAGTGTAGGGGTCATTTGAGGTGAGATGAGGGCGGAAGGCAAAGGAGCTTCCTTACTCCTATTACGTTTGATACTCATAAATCGATTTAACAAGCTATTCGATTTACGAATAATCCCAACTCACCCAATTGGGGAAGGAATGGAGCTTCTTGACGCCTATTTAAATTTGAAACATATCAATTAATTTGGTTTGTTATTCCATTTTCAAATCCCTCATCCACATAACCCCCACAAGTCACCCAAGCACCAAATCAACTAAGGTGAAATGGGTGGGGAGGGAGTGCCCGATAGCACGGAGAGGACATGGAGCTCCCCTTGTCCAATTAAAATTTGTACAGACGAACAAATCACTTATTTAGCCACTGTTTGGTTTGGATTAAAATCTCAAGTTAAAGTCAACCATTAATTTTAACCACATATTTTATGATACCCACAACTTTTCAACCACACATTTCATCAAATTTTATTAAAATCTACTAAAATTTTGATTTTAATCTCTCTATCAAACAGAGGCTTAGTGATGATGACAAGGTTCCAATTTTTAATTGAACAGCTCTTAAGAAGTAGATCATAATACATCTACATCTAATAAATTTTCTATAAAACCGATAAACTGGTTTTGTACTAATGTGCCGATTTAAATTAGGATGCACCAAAATGTTTTAGAAAAAACTTTTCGACTGTTACAAAGCAAAGATAAAAAAGCTGTACTATGTGTACACTCCGGTTGACAGCCTTCTAACAAGGGTGGGGCCCATAATTATAAAATAATTGGGGCATCAACCCTGTGAGAGGGTCGTCTACACTCAAGCATGAATCAAGATAAAATATCTAGAATTAACTATGAAAGAGTAAAATATTGGCGTGCTTGCTTGATTATCAATTTTTACATTCTAATTTAAATAAAAAAATTTAGAGTTTCTTTAAGTGAAATTTCAAATAAATTATTATTATATTTAAAAATAAAAATGAAGATATTTAATTGTTAAATATAAAATAACTTTTTTAGATACGACACTGCCAACATTGAGCTTGGCTGTCGGAATGGAGACCTAAGGAAACAATGCACAAAATATCTTGGCTTAAGGGGAAAAAAAAGGATCTAGACAACTAAATATTATAATATACTTTAAAATAATAGTTCCAATTTCAATATTATGACACTTCATGTCATACACTGATACACATAAAGGTCCACTCTCTTGATTATTGTCATTAGTTCATCTAGGTAAATAATTTTTTATACAAAACAAAATGCTTCTTTTATAACAAAGTTAAGTGACATCACTGTAAGGCCTTTTTCAAGCGAAACTTAAAAAATGACCACATAATAGTCATTGTATTAATGAATTCACATTCACACTCCACATCACCCTGTCTATGTGGCAATTCTGTCGAACCCCATGAAAAGACCCAACGCCTTTGAAGGGGTCGAACTCTCGTGGAAGAGGCGAAGTGATAGGCGCTATATGGGGATCTTTCGTACAAGATCTCCTATAATTGAATGATGTGACTACTCACTGCAACTGTCACTCCCAATTTGTCAAGTCAGTCATTAAATGTCAACATAAGTTATAAGGCTCAAATGGTCAAGTACATCAAGTCCCTGTTTGGTATAATTAAAATCAAAATTTTAGCAAATTTTGATAAAAGTTAATGGAATGTGTAATTGAAAAGTTGTTGATCCTATGAAATATGTTATTAAAATTAATTGTTGACTTTGAATTGGATTTTAATCATATTTTTTAGCTGTACCAAATAGGGACTAAATGCACTTGAGCCTAGATTTGACGGAATGAAGCCTATGATAAGTCACCTCTACTTTTAAGATGAGTCCATATGTCTATTCATCCAACGATTATTATTTCTCCTCCTATTCTATAAAATATCTCACTTAATATCATTTTATGATAATGCAATGTGTACACCCAACTATAACATTGCTCTCACAATCGCTCTATACACATTCCTATATTCGAATCTGTTATGTGGTTCAAGTCTTTAGCATTCTCACACCCAATTCATAAGTAGACTCACTTGAACGTCGAAGTGTTTGCGATTACCTCTCTTACCATCGGAGAAAGGAAATTGCTCTAAACGGTTTGTCAAAAAATGCAGGAGAATGGAAGCGAGTGAAATTGAGATATGTGAGCCACGTCGTTCGCGAGAGATTCAAGGTCAACAATCACTTTTGTAAAATATTAGGCGGAAAAAAA
>CAIGRP010057395.1:0-19855 GCA_903798385.1 Fraxinus cuspidata
TTCTTTTCTTTTTTGGAAGAGACATTAAATGTAATGCGTGAAGTGTGCATTATTCAAAGATTTCAGTTGCAAATTGTTATTTAAGTTCTATTATTAGAAGTTAGTATTTTTTATTATATTTCATATATATAAAAAAAAAAATTGTTACTTAAACATTACTTAGTAAAATATGAAATAATATTTTGTAATGAAGCATATACAAAATTTTCTCATTTTATATCACAATTGAAGATAACTCTTAAAGGCCCATTATATGATGTAGATGAATGATGCAGAAATGTCTACAAGAAAGAAATTTTGTTACATATCGTAGATGAATTTAAGTGTGACACTAGTAGTAGTTAGGTAGCAGGAAGAAAAAAAAAAAAAAAGTGCAAGCGTGGAGTATTGAACACTGTTAACTGCGTCAATTCTACGAATACGAATACAGATACGTGGGTGCATTAACTTCATCAAATCAGTCACCCTGTGGGTCACGAAAATAAATATCATTTATTATTTCGGATTGTTACGTTGTTAAATCATCCCCTTTCGATGGCTAATAAAATATCAGCAAAAGGAAGGGAGAAATCTGATGTGACGAGCTCAAAAAATCACTTAGTTTGAAACTTGAATAGTTTCTTATAGACAATGTTATGAAACCAATCGAAAGTCTTATGAATATTTTACAAAGTTTGTTGATCCTCGAAATTATTGCCTTTTGGGGTGTTTCAGTGTAAAAAAAAAATCAATAATGCTTGGCTGTGACATCTTGGGCGACTGTTTAAAAAACGGTCAATACTGTCATCCAATATGTTAAAACTTCTGGCAAAACAAAATTATTCTTAAAAAATAGTTACTTCTACCTAAATTTTATCTCCTGCCCACAGAGTGCAATGGACAGGATAAATGCAGAGAATAATAAGTAAGGTTATTTTGCCACATCATTAAAAAATTTATTCTGTTCACTAAGGACGAGATTGTGCCTCTATTTCTACCCTATTAGGGACACTTTTCAGTGTAGGTACATTGAAGCCACAATCAACAAGTGCTTTTTTTATTACTTTCCTTCTCATATTTTTCAACCATTAATAACCGAAGGAAGTACAGATGACCTCGAATCATCATATCATTTATGCTCTGAACAACGGACGTACTTCAGTGACTAAGACAAAGGGTCGCGATCCTGCACAAATTTTGCTACTACATTGCCAAGCACATCACACACACAATAAGGCTCAATGCCCACATTTGCTCGTCCCATCAAGCATCGCGCACACAAATAATCACCGATGCCAAGTGTCGGAAGGAATGTATGATGAATACATAACACTTAATAGGTTTCCATACCCAATACTATAAAGAAATAGTGACATATTATGCTACAAGATCTGTGAATAAACAGAGCATTATTTATGAAGAGATAACTAATGCTGATAAAAACAGTAAAAGCTTTGATTCAAAGATCTTCATAGCATCCACCAAAGGTAACATGTGCTCTGGTGAGGGGAACTCCTCTAAATATTGCTTCATTTAGCTTACTTGCATGGTGAACCGCTTGTTTGATCCTCTGTTAATCACACAAGGTCGTGTTATTAATCGATTTTGATCAATTAAAGAGATCGAAGATGTTTGTCTTTTTCGACTGCGATGTAAAGATCTAACATACTTGAAATCTTGATTCACGAGCAGGGATTTAGTTGATAAAACTGAATTGGGGTACATACCTTTTCATTTGAATAGAATTGAAACTGAAGCTTTTGATTCTGCTGTTTACTCTTTTGGCGACTCCCTAAGATGATGATGGAAACAGTGGCGGCCGCAACTCCAAAGGAACAAATAGCACCAATTCCGGTTAAACTCCATTTCCATATATTGAATCCCCAATTATTTTCATCCATTTCCATCTCTGAATCACCTTTTACTTTTGATGCACAACCTTTGCTGTCCAATGCTTCCACTTTATAGGCCTCTTCATTTTCCTCAAACGGATAAAAGCCTGCACCATCAATCTGAGGCATGATTCCGCTTCTACAAGACTTGGGTGACTCCACTTTCATGTCGACAAATTCAGGTTCCTTCATTTTCTTGAAGAAAACTTGGGAAACTGGGTCTTGATCAGCTTCAGAATCTGATCCGGTATTAAAAGGGATCTTCTCCGGTAAGGCTGATGGCATGATTTTAATCTCAACTGGGATTTGATTAGGTATCTCCTGATCACGGGGCTTGAAATTTGTCGGTTCCAAGTGAATTGGGACTGGTAATAGTTGATTTTTTGTTGTTTCGACGAATTGTGGACTAGATTTAGGTGGACAGACGAAGTAATTCGTCTCAAGAACGCTGGCTGGACCACTACCATACTTCCTAGAGTAGATTTTCTTCCCTCCGTCATCATGGATTTCAAGAAATCCATCATCCGGGAGAAGTTCCCACTCTTCAAGATCCATTTCGTTTAAGGATTTCATTGGAGAATACTGATTGATTGAAGGTTTAAAAGGGATATGAATCTTGGTGGTGTTGAATTATTGGATTCAAAGAACGTGGCTCTCATGGAGTGTAGTGTGGAATCCAATTCGATTAGGCCACCCCCTTCATGTCTTGTTGCACTTGGGAGTGCTGATTATGAATCAGCTTTTTAAAGGAAATTAGTGAGAGCTTATCCTCTATAAGCTTACAAATGGAGAGTGGTCAAATATGTCCCACCAAGGCTATTAGATAATTTTACAATTTTCTATTTGATTTGTTGAAGGTTTCTTTGATTAATAAATTGTTACTTTTGGACAAGAGAGACAGTGTTCAATACACCATTCAGAGGAGAAGATTCTTAATTTAGTCTCACTCTATAAAATAAATATATCGGTTGCTTGGTAGAGTTGGAGAGGAATGATATCGACAGAGAAGGACCACAAGGAGCAAAAGGGCAAAAAGATGAGAGCAAAAATATCAACATACCTGTCCACTACTTGGATTCTTGATTGATTTTGAGCCCATGTTTGGTGGGATTAAAATCAAATTTTTAGTAGATTTTGATGAAAGTTGATAAAATATATGGTTAAAAAGTTTTGAATTATATAAAATATGTTGTTAAAATTAATTATCGACTTTAACTTAAATTAAAATCTGAATATTAATTTATACCAAACAAGAGTTTAATATCTTTCACGCTACTTAGTCGTCGATTTTCTTACACGTACTATGCAACGCTATGAGACAAATTGACACAAAAATATGCGTAATACAAGGATGGCACGAGCCGAGTAGCTTGTTGGCTCCTCGGCTAAATTCTTCCCAACTCGAACTCATTTTGAGACAAGTCATGGATCAAACCAAACTCTCGTCTTTCACACTATATGGCTCGTTTGGACTCATGGACCGAATCATTTATTCTCCTTTTTTGAATTACTTTTTTAGTTTCTTTAAATAAATTTGCTTGTTTTTTCGACTTTTTTGTTAATTAAAAAAATGAATCGGCTTGGCTTCACTCATTCTATGAGCCAAAAGGCCAGGCCAATTTACCCTTCCACCTAATATGCATGCTAAAATAGAAACATTTACTTGTCCAACCATTTTGCACAACTAATTATCAAAATAATTGCTACAAACTTGGACTTGGCTATGTTATTTGATCTTCAAAAACGTGCACTTGGATTCAGAATCCATTTTGTACCTTTGTTCGAGTATTAAAAATGGTAATATTCATGTACCATACTTTTTATAATAATCTTACAAACAAGAAGAAAATGAGTGGTTGGAAAAACTGTTAGACGTAATGACTCTATTGGCCCATTTGTCACAGGTATACTGCTACAAAATTGACATGGGGGACCACAAGAAGCTGCATTTTCAAATACTAATTACCAGCAAGAACAAGATCCTTCATAAAATACGAACCAAACAATTTTCAATACAATAATACCAAAATAATATTTAAAACTCAGAAGTTAATTTCGAAGAAAATAGATTTAATAATTATAAGGTCCGTTTGATTGCAAGAGATTATGAACTCCTCTTAAAAGTATTGTTTTTATCAGCCGTGTGAATTGGCCTAATATTTGTTTTTAGGGTCCGTTTGATTGCGAAGGTGGAAAATGGGTGGAAAGAAAATGAATTCCAGATAATTGAATTGCCTAGAATTATTTTCCTGAAAATTGTTGATTAATTGTGTTTGATTTGTATAAATTTCCACGTGAAAATTTGGATCTTTTGGTGTTCGTTTGACTTTGTTTTACATGAAAATTGTTCATTCAAGAAAAAAAATTTACAATTGGGGATAGAATTTGTTTCAAAAAAAAAAAACCCAAAACCACCAAAACCATGGGAAAACAAATTCCAGGAAAAGCTGGAAAATGAGGTAAAATTGGAAAATCAATTGCCTAAAAAATTTTGGCTATCAAACAGCCAAAAGGTGGAAAATGGAAAATATTTTCCAACTTCCATGAAAATTTTTACATATCAAACAAGGCCTTAGAGTTCACCTGACACTAAAAATGTGGAAACTATTGAGCCCAGGATCAAATGGTGCAATCTGCCTCATGCCAACTCCACTAGATTCCACAGGCCGAAATATTATCCAAGCCAAGGGTTAAGGCCTGCTACCGTGCCAGCAAACAGTGCAGAATAGGTTAACCATGAAACTTTGGCCGCAGAGCTATCAAGAAAGGGAAAAGGTAGCTAAGGACATTTATGATTTAACAAATAACACTCCTTGCAAAGGGAAGAAGAGTTTTGCGTTGCAGCGTAATCTCGAAGCACAGATAATTTCAGTGGCAGCCCAAATAACAGGGACAGGCTGCTCATGCGAGACTTAGGATTCAAACAAGAAGAGTTTTTTGGGCGACTGGCGGGAGTAATAATATTTAGCATAACTCATGTTACAACACCAATCTAGTTGGCATTAAGCACCATTAAATGAGGACAATTAAATAGGTCACAAGATTTCACCTTTCGTGTCCATTATATGACGACACTTAGATTGGTGCTAGATAGCATTACTCTTCATGTAAATACATTGGACTCTGATATACAAAATAAGTGCAGTAAAATGAGGTTCTAATCATTCTACAAATTCCAAAGGAACGAACTTAACGTTTCGACACTGATTCTCAAACATGTAAGTAAAGCATCAATGTGAATTGAAAATGGAAACAAAAAAGTGTCCCACAGTGGCCTCAAAGTCTACTATGAAGTCCCAAAAAAAGCATAAACCACGCAAAAGCTTACATTAGATTATTATATCAAACTACAAAAACTCATGCAGAAATGAAGCCATCAGCGAAGCCTCCTTGCCTCTCTCTCAGATTCAAGCAGGGTCAGTACATCACCCTCCCTGACAGGTCCCTTGACATTTCTCATGATGAACCGATTCTGGTCATCAATAAATTTCACTCTCACTTGGGTGACTTGACCTCGAGAACCAGTCCTGCCCATGATCTTCACGACAATGGCATGCTTGATTTGTGAATCCATTCTGCAAAGGAGCAAAGTTCCAACAGTTTAAATCCACGTTTCAAGAGTGACAAGATAAAGTTCTCAAAAGTATTTAGCAAAGCCATCCCCAAAAAACTATCAAGTAACATTGAGTTGCCTAGAATTAGCAAGTAATTAGATAATTATAGATAATCACAGCTATTAAAAGAACAATCGACATTTTTCTTCATTAAAAAAATAAAAAATAAAATCTAGACTAGTGTTAGGAATAACAAGCAAAAAATAACATGAAGTGGAATTTATTTAACCTAAATGAATAATTCCAGTCGTGTTCTTCTATTTGGACCATATTCTAGCATTAGCTTGGGCTATAGTTTTTAACCTTCAAGCCATAGAATCTTCTTAGACTACTAACACATGCAGCACATTATATCAGCTAATCCTGGCTTTGAACCCCTAGCTTGCTTAGACACCTCGAAACCTTAGTGCCATGAATTTTTTGTGGTCAGGTACTTTTCCCACGCGAAAACCACGAAAACATAGATTTGACCGGATGCATTTAATTTAACAACAAAAGAAAATTAAAGGGCGAGTATGTTGAGAGGAAGCTTATACTATAATTTTACATAACCATATGTACATAAACAAATAAGATATTTTTCTGCATTATTCATTAAATTTAATCAAAATTTTCAAACCTTCCTCGAACAGATAAAATAAACCGGAAGCAAATAAATAAACATAGACAGTCAAAACAATTTTAACAGCTCAAGATTCAGTTTCTAGATTAAATTCTACCACGAAGCAAAAGCGGCATGTTCTAATTTAAATGCTTACAAGAGATAAACTAAACGTCTTCATAATACGTCAGGAATCACAGACTGACCAATACAGAATTACATTGTCATAAAAAGTAAGAAAACTCCTCAAAGCCTATTATAAGAGAAGCATATAAAATCCAAAACAGAGCCATTAACGTTGCACAGAAACTACAATCTACATTCAATTCAACGAACGAACTTGTTTAAGGGCAAACAAAATCAAATACAAATACAATATACTTGGAAAGACGAGAGTCAATAGATACCTGAGAATGAACGAAGTGACGGCTGAGAGAAATCTCGATGCACAATGGAGCTCGTAATTAGATGTTAAAACCCTAGTAGGAGAAATTCCTTTTTATAGAGGGGTGACCGTACAATTACCCCTTTGTCCCTCAAACTAATTTGTGCGTTTTTAATGGGCTTAAACATTGGTGCATATCTAAGGACTTGGGGAGAAATAAGACAAATGACAATATTAGCACTCTTTTGCATTCTTATTAATTACTGCTAATAAGATACGTCATGACTCATGAGTTGGTCAGGTCCCACCTCATGACTAATTTTTGAAAGGTAAAATAATACATATTTAATTCTAATTAAAATATAAACAAAACTGGTGATTCAAAGTTCAAATACAAATATTATATTCATTGCAATTATCTCAGCTTCAAAGAATAATGGGTTGAATTCTTTGGAACACACAATTCTCGTAAAAGTTTACTAGAAAAAAGAAAAGATTTCCTTCTATATGTGGATTGCTGATAATTTTGAAGTCATAAAACAACATACAAAAATTTAAGTTACTCCTCTAAACAAAGTTGACCTTCTAAATAATTCAATTGTAAACAGCAACCTCCATTTGCTAGATGCCCAAAAATATTCATAGTAGCATGTGCATCTTGTCGATGGTTTGCTGATAGTTTTGAAGTCTCCAACTTCTATTGAAAGGGATATTCGTATTTGTTAATCCCTCTACATGTAAACAAACGAACCCTCTTCCGTGGGGGGTATCGGACTAGACCTCACAACCTAGAGATTATACATCCTACCATTATACAACTTGAGTTCATAATACTCCGAAGATGGCTGTCATATCCTCACACACCGCATATCAATCTGCAATCCTCTTCCATTATCCATATAGCGGCTTCCTCCATCAAATATTTTTTGCCTTTTTCTTGTTCTTCATTTTTCTTCTTCTTGAATGCCCTGATTATTTTGAACCAGTCAAAAATTGGCGTGAAGTGAATTTCTTGTTTCATTAAGAATGCTGAGAGTATTGGCTTTTCACACTTAAGTTCCTAGCGAAGAATGCCATCAACTAACAAGATAAACATATGAAGGAAAGAAAATCAGACATCAATGTTAATATTACATGGGATAAAAAATCGTTTCAAGAAAATGTAATTCAATCAACTCTTTTAGGATTGAAATTCAGAGTTGATTACTTGACAAGTGTTAACCAGGGTTTTTGGAGATTCAGCTAGGCACCTAGACAACCACCTCTCAAGTTATACCATACCGTCGCCATAGAGAATCTTGCCTCTTATTTTGAGCACTATTGTGCCCTTATGAGAGCTAAAAGTTACACTTGTACATAAATGTACATATTTTTTTAACAGTTCACAATAGAAATATGTTGTACAAACTAAAAAAATACATATATATAACAAAAGTAAAGGGAAAAAGGTTGAATTGGGTAGAGAGAATGGAAGAAAAGAACATTGAGCAAAATGTCATCTAGGTGTCAACGGTCACCTAGGCAATAGAGCAGGCTATCGGCCTAGCTCACCCAGGTGCATTGTCAACACAGAAAAAAACTCATTCCAATTCATTCCTAGAAGTGAAGATGCCTTCTTACAGGATGCAAGTACTTAGCCAGTAGGGTTATAACCTTGTATATACAGCTCTTATTATATGTCATTGAAAAATTCCAAAAGAACACAGCAGATTTTCGAGTGAATCAGCAGTGGGGTTAAAAACTAGCTCCAAAAACCTATCAAATCCTCATTAATTAGTAAAACCAATATATGAACGAATTGCATCACATTTATCTTCACTTACCTCAGGTGCGTATCTCTTCTCCTTTCTCCATAAATAATAGCTTCTTTAGCATGCTAATCGTCATCAGAACCAATTTCAGCTTCTGAATCAGAGAATTCATCAGCCATTTTTCATCAGAATCTTCTTCTCCAGTATCATTCTCAGAATTATCAGCCAAACTTTCAAGCTGGGACTAAAAATCTACAGCTATATTTCGATAAATTAACCCAGTTCTCATTACATAGTGAAACTTATCCCTGTGGCGAGCAAGAGGATGTGGGTCCACCAGTCTTCCCCGATGATATCCCTCATTCATGCAGCACCCCAACAACCCTTTTCTCCATAAGCTCACCATTTGGATCAATTCCCCTTGAATCCTCATAAGGTGAAATATACAGCAACTTTTGAAACTCATCCATCCATGCCTTCACCTTCTTCGGTGCCCCATAACCCCTTGGAAAACTCATAGGGAACTCAAAAGCCGCCTTGCCCTTCTTAAATCCCCCATAACCAACAAGACCAATTTACTACCATTTTTAGAGCTCCAGGGTACACTCTTCTCATTGAGCTTCTGTAACTTAGAAACTGAACATTCTTCCCGCCATTGAACAAGTTTCAAACAGTCCAATCCACTTCTCCCCTTAACATCCCGAAATTTTTCTGGATACTTTTTAACTAAAATGCAATCAAAATCGTTAGGCAATCCCAAGTCCCATTTTAATGAATGTAATGATTGTAAAGGCACCTGGAAACATGTAAAACAATAAGTGGTTAGAAATCCAAAAATAAACGAAGAACTCTGGAATTTTTTTCTTCGAAGACCCCAGATAGAGCAAAAGTTGCTATATGCTCCTGCTGTCCAATATAATTTCAAAATTAAGTATACCCAGAAAAATTTTATTTTTGTTACATAAAAAACTATTGAAGGGAATTAATGGCGTCCCAACCAATTTTTTTTTTTTCACTATGCTCACATGTGAGCCAGACAAATATTAATTCATGCAAATCACTGAGCAAAGGCCTGCCTCATTCTACCAAGGATGATCCCCTGATTATGCCCAAACCTTTTCTCTCATTTTTCAATTACTTCTTCTGGACTACTAATGTAATTTCAATAACAAAAAGGGGTTCATGAATGAACCGAAGATAAAATCTTATTAACACAACGATAAAATAGAAAAATCTAATGCATACTCAAAACGGGAAAACAGAGAGAAATTTTACCACTTCATTCTGAGTCATCATGAGCACACTGCAAAGCCTCTCCACAGTATCACCTTCGCACGCCTCGAACACTTCCAATTCCCTCTCCTGCAGCACTTGAGCCAACCGTGTAAGCCTGAAACAGCGCAATGAGAGATATGCTAGATGTACACCTAGCATGACAGCACCCTCACATGGGGGTGGGGCTCGCGATTTTAAAAATCGCAGGCCCCACCCCCCATGCGAGGCGGTGTCAAACTGAGTGTACACTCAGCCTTATTCGTGAGGGAATTTGAAAGTGATTTTGCGGTTAAGTAGCCTGTGGAGGAGAGGTAATAGAATCTTTGATTAGACATGCTGCTTTAAGGTCAGTTTGGACGTCGATTGTGTGGTCCAATGATCGGTTTTTTACCCATTTCAAACGCACTTTTACTATTGTACGGTGGTGTTGGAAATTGTAATTACCTGATTTTACGTAGGAAAAGAGAGCTTTTGCGCTAGTTCACGAGTGTGTGCATTAACATTGACGGAATTGAGTTAATTAAATAACCAATCACTGATTTATAGCTTTGGTTACTACTTGCTAGTTCAACGTTAAAAAGTTATCAATTGTTCACCTACTTTTACACAAATTTATTCATCCATCACTCATTTAAAATCCATCCATCTGTGTAGACAAAAAGATTTACGTGTCAGATGAGAATCCCATATGACAATACACGTCATTAACTGAGGACAAGTTGGATAAAATTGCTTTAATTGAGTATCATTTCCCTTCAATTTAAATAACGTTTTCTTCTTCACCACAAAAGTTACCGTCCCCAATTAGAATCACGTAACGACAAAAAGAGAAAACCCCTAATTGAAACCTAATTGAACAATTCCAATTCACCACAAATTCATACATACCCTAAAGCAAAATGGGGAAGGTAAATGAGTTCTGCATTTTTTTTTCTTGTATAATATATTTACTTTGCTTCCCCTACCAACCTATTCCTTTTCATAATGGCAAAGCTCATTTGGATACGCAAGAAGCTTCTGGGTTATATAGTTTCTGGAAATGGATAATGCTATGTATATTATCCATAAAGCTTCACATAATTACCATGTGGCCGCCCCCTATTGGAGGGGTGTCGGGTAGCCATTATGTGACCCCCTATGGATTATGCTATGTACACATAGCATGATCCTTCTAGAAACATTTTGACACTTTTGTGGGGCTCGATTTGGATATCTTTTTTGGTAAAAGAAATTAGGGTTCATATGAATTTGTGGTTTTCTTAATTTAAAGTTTAATATGCAACCACTTCTTGCAAATTGGGAGAAGAAATGATTTGGGTATGATTTGGGGAAGAATTGAATTACGTTATGGAGAAGAAATCGTTTAGACTTGTTGTGAAGATTCGGGAGAATTGAATCTTGATTTGGGGAAAAACATCCTTGCAAGCTGGGAAGGAAAAAGCTATTTTAATTAATTAATTTTTTGTTCAAGCTGTCCAATAGTTTAACACTGTTATTCACAAACGGGATTTCTATCTGCCCCCGAAGATTTTTTGTCCACGTGGATGGATGAATTTTAAATGAGTAATGAATCTGTAATTTTGTTTAAAAGTGGGTGAGCAATTGATAACTTTTTATTTTTAGGTGAGTAAGTAGTAAGAGTATCATTAAGAGACTTTCTATTATTAAATAGCATATTCTATCATTTGGAGAGTATCTATAAATTTAGAGAGTTAAAATTCTTATATTTAATACTTAATTTTACAACTCTAAAAAAATATTTATTATTTTTTTATCTTTTATTTTAACTAACTTTTTTATATTATTTTATTATTTTTCTACATTGAAAATTGAAATACTTTGAATGCATTTAATTATAGAGAGTGAGTTTGACTCTCCAATCTTTAAATTAAAATGTTAAGTTAAAAAGTCTTTTGGAGCATGATTTTAAAGGTTGACTCTTTAAAATAAAGAGCATCTCATGTTTAAAGAGTCTCTTGGAAATGTTCTAGCCATGTTAAATGTTGATGATCGACTAGGTGAAGATGGGGAGGTAGAGAGGGAGCAGAGGAGAGCAGGGGAATAACATTTTGTCACTGGCTTTTGAAGCTGACGCCCAGTTTGAGTTTTTAAACAGAGGAGCCCACTTGTTTTTGAATTAAACTTCATCGGGCCCATGTTAGATGGCCATTATTTTTATTTTTATTTTTTTTAAAATGGAGTTCTGAATAGCGATTTTTTTTTTTTTTTTTGCGAAATATGTGATTAAAATGTAGACCCCTATTTGACTCCACTTTTTACAAGATTAAAATCAAATTTTCTACCGTTGCAAAATGCAAGTGGGTCATAGTGTCTAGTTTTTATCAAGAAGGAAGCCAAAAATGACGGCAGCAACACTACAATAATTGATTAAAATTCAGATGAAAATTTCCTCCGAACAGGCGCTAAAAAAAATTTTGAATTTACATGCAAAATGTGTGATTGAAAATAAGTATGAGAATTAAAGATTTTTGTTTTAAGAGAGACAAATAAGGACTAAGTCAAACACCAATTTTATTACAGTTTTAAATTTCACAACACATCTTTCTTTTTTTTATTCGAAAAATACTGGATTTTAATAGTACAATTAAAAGGCACCAATGAAACCCAATTTTTACAAATCAATCATTGTTCTCTACTTTGGAACCAACAACCTCCACCATCAAATCTATAGCCGGCTGCCACCATTGAACCATCGATGCAGCCGGTGGATACCAACCCACCCGCCATCGACTCATTCACTATGCACCACTACCACCTTCTTCGGAAATTGAAGTACTCCAAACCCACGCTCCACCACCACCATACTATTTTAATTGAAGTAGCAGATTTTAGACTTTTGCATTGCCATTGCTTAGAGTTCCTTTTGTTTAATGAACTAACCCAATCTTTCAAACATTTTTATTTACTTACATATTCAATTTCAAATTTTTAAATAAAATCGTTTACTTTTTTTTTTTTTAACACCCAAATCTTGTCAAAGTTAGTTGAATGGACGACCATGTCCGAAGAAAGTTGTGCAAAATGTTCAAAGAAAGTCAACTTTTGCACCTCAAAATGTGTGCAAATTTGTTTGCGTTATGTGCAAAAAGTTCAAAGAAAGTCAACTTTTGCACCTCAAAATGTGTGCAAATTTGTTTGCGTTATTTTCGTATTTATGTGCATTAGCAACTATTATTTTCATTTATTTTTCAATTTCTGAGAAATTTTTATGCATTAAATTCATTTGAATGCACACTACGATTTGGGGGACATTTAGAGTTTGACTCCGGGCTTGAGGTCTCAAGTGTACCCCTTCATTGTTGGTAAATGTGAGTATCGATCAATGTTGCTTTTGTTCCTAGGAATGCAATAAGGTGACTAAAAAGCTCGCTGCATTTGTGTGCCATTTAGAGGATTATATGTTTGTGTTTTGAATTGTACTCCTTTTATGTTTCACTTATGGTTCAAGACGACTTACTTTTATGGAAATTTTTATTTTTGATGAAAGACAAGAACTCTTATCTTTAATCAAAACATATGGGGTGTCGTTTTTTTATTGGGCTCGACTTGACCTACTACGAGGGTAAACATAAAGAGGTCTTAATGAGGGGGGACCAACGTTGACCCCCCATGGCCGGCAGTAGAAAGCCAAACCTACCTAATGAATTAAAAAAAGAGGCTCAATCAAGTTGGACCGTTACAGCAAATGTAAAAGAAACGAGTTAATAAAGAGACTAGCTTGAATAAGCAGTCGATGCTTCTTCTAGTCGGGATTCTTCTTTTTTCTTGTTCGTTCTTAACAAAGTTTATAATCACTAACATTGAAGTTTGCTTCCCCGGCTTCTTCTAGTCGGGATTCTTCTTTTTTCTTGTTCGTTCTGAACAAAGTTTATAATCTCTAACATTGAAGTTTGCTTCCCCAGATCCCTCATCGGCACTAGTTAATTGTTTAACATTTCAACTATTTCACCACTCGTTTTTATCTATTCATAAATAATTCTCAAACGCAATTTTCCAAATTTACAAATGGCTTGTCTGTATATGTTTGCAATTAAAATTTATATATGGCCTCTGTTAATCTGGATTTTTATTAAGGTTTGAGTCAATAATTAATTTTAAAAACATATTTCACGAGTCCCACAACTTTTCAATCATACATCTCATCAACTTTATGTTTAAAAAAAATGATTTTAATCTCCACCAAACATGACATTGTTTCATGGGCTGCAACATCTCTTCATGTGTGCCTAATAAAAAAAAATATCATTAGCTGACTAATAATAAAGCAGTGACGCATGATAACATTTCGTAATTGACTACTGAGTCTTAGGTGAGTCAGTATTAAATTGCATTGAAATTTTTAATGAAGAATCAGACTGCACAATTATAAATAACATTAAATGCAGTTATATTCATTTAAACAAATATGTTGATTTCACAAACAGCTGTCCTTTGCTTAAAATAAGAAATATATAATGGGATTTGCATTGAACTCGATTCTTCTATCTTAGATAAAAATGGAGCGTGAGAAAGATTTGATGAAACCCTTGAATAGTTATGGAAGGAACGATGTTTTGAGTCGAATGAGACGTGATTTCATTCAAAGACTACCAGACAAAGTGAAAGGTGTAGTGGATCCTGAGGATCTTGTCGAGAATGTTGATCTCTCTACTGCGGAAGGCCTCCTTCAAGGTAGTATTCTAATTCTACTTCTCTTCATTAAGTTTTTTCTTTTTCTTTTTCAAGCTCGCATGTTCTCGTTTTAGATATTCCTTTAGATCGATAGTCGAGTCGCTGTACTTTTCAAATTCTTCGTCTTCCATTCATCACTCTAAATCGTTTACCACTTCGTCAAAATCATTTAATTTTTAAGCGAAAATATGTAGAATGACGAATAAGAAACGAGTGTTATAAGTATAATGGTCATTAAATTTTTTAAGTGGACTAATCTCAATGCTACAATCCATTCTATCACCTAGTTCAATTCGATCCCAAGAGCAGGAATATCTCATGAAACAGCATTACGTAATTTTCTTTTTCTTAAAACAAAAATATCTACATCGTTACATTTTCTTTGAAAATATTGACGTGATCGACAATAAATTATAAAATTACATACTCCCCCGTTCCAATTATATAAGATGAGTTTCATTTTTTTCTTGTCCCAAATGTAAACACATATTTTCTAATATAAAATATTTTATTGTGTTCATTTTTCAATATACCCTTATTAATTTTTCTCCACTTAATATACCAATTTCTTGAAACCATCCAAATACACATATTTCTCACTTCTTGATAATATGGAACAACTCTCATTTTTTTTCTTCAAAAAAAAATCAAGTTATGATTCTCATCAAATTACATCATTCAAATTTTTTATTAATTTCAACAATAATTTAGTTTTACATATTAAAAATTAAATAGATGTAAACTAGGAAAGATCTTAGCAAAAATTAATTTTCCAATTACATTGAAGAAGTATTTTTAATGAAATACTAAACAAATCTATATAATTGGGATAGAAGGAATATATTGTACAAGTTTCTTTATTCAATTATTTCTGCAGCAGTTTGGTTCATTTGTCAGTGTTTGACCACCTTTCATATTCTCAAAATAAAATATTTTTAACATAAATTTAAAATATTTTCCCAATTTTTAATCATATATTTTAAAAAATTTACTATTTAAAAACTCATTATTTTAAAAAGAAAAGAAGAAAAACTATCAAACAGGGGTAATCTATGAAAATGTTTGGAAAAGTACGGCAAGTAGTTGTCGGTTAGTAGGTCTATTGGTAAAAGATAATTAATATTTTGAAATTACTTAGTAATTGGAATAAAAATAAAAGAAAAAAAGATTCAAGTACGTATATATGTCTTAGAAAATTAAAATTATTTGAGAAATTTATATATTGATAATTTTGCATGTACTAATCGATGTTCTTAGAAGTTAAAACGTGACTAGGCGTTGAGAGGAAGCTCTAAGTTTTATGAGCTTAAGTGAGCTTAGACGAGACTTAGACATAAAAAAACGTTTTCTATTTTTAATATTATTTTAAATTATTTTAATCATTTTAAATTTTTTTTAATAATTAGAATAACACATATCAAATATTAAAATTATAAAATACTATATTTACTTAATAATTCATATCGCTAGTCAATTATATAATTTTCAAGTTTTCGAAATGAAAAAATTAGAATATTGTTCATAATTTCAATTTTCTACTAGACAAATCCTACTAAATAGATTTACAGGAACTTCATAAATACTTTTGAAGTTTGCAACATAATAACGAATCTCAAGATCATAATTACATAATGTAGATAGCATCATTGTTTCAATCTTATTTAACTATTTAGATAAAGTCGTTTTAAACTTTTGTATAGATAAATTTTTTAAAAATTTGAAATTAATGTCAAATGATTTTTTTTTAAATAAAAAAAGACTAATAAGTTAACTTTTGTGATGCTTTATTTGAATCTAATTTTTCCAAACTAAATTACAGGATATATTTTGAAATCATTTTAAATTTATTACTAAGATAATAAAAACCATATAAAATATCTTTACTAATTTAAAGAATCTAATATAGCCTCCGTTTGATTTAGATAAAAAATTTTGATAAAAGTTGATAAATTTTGAATGAATTAATCAACATAAGCAATTGAAAATTTACGAAATTCTTCAATTTCAAACCCTCACTCCCCTTCTAGCATTGCAAGCTGGTGAATTTATGGGTTTCTGCGTAAAGTTTTCTTGGGATTCTTTTGAATTTATAAGCACAGTACAGTAGATTATTATTCGCGTATCAAAATTGGATCTCCTTATGTGTGTTAGAAGAAAATCTTGATATTTGGACAGTTTTGAGAGTGGGATTTTGAGATTTATGAACGAGGTTTTGTGATTGTGATACGAATGCGAATTGTTGGTATCGGAGATTGGAAATTAGAAAGGAGAAATGACGAAGATTGTGATTATCGAGCAAACACAAGCACAGCAACAATTGATATTTTCGTCGATAATCTTACTTACCGATTGAAATTTTTCGTTGACACATACAATCGGTGAAGGTCCCGTCGCCGTCGGTAATATTTTCAATGGTAACATAATCGTAAGTGATTACTGATGGATTTACCTACACAAAAATTCGTTGGAATTAGTGGCGAATTTTTCAACAACAATTTTAGCAATTGCTTAATTCAAAGGAAAATTTCGACGAAATTCTCATTGTTATTTCCGTCTGTAAATTCCTATTTTATTTCCTAAAAAAATGAATTCCATTGTTATATATATGTAGAAATTTCAAATGTATATCAAGTACTATGAAATTGCATTGATTTCAAACTAAAAAAAGAAAATGACAACTACCACCACTAACTTGCAAAATATTTAATACAAAAACTTCTCAACATCAACCAAATTAAGTTTTTTTAGAATAAATTTTTTTATTTTTCGATATATTAAGCGATGGAATAAAGTATTTAAGAGCGGATTATTTCCATTTGAACTCTTATTTTTTGTAAAATAATTAAAAAACGTTATTATTTATCGTTCGTTAATAATTTAATTATTTCGGAGGGTAATAACGACAGAAATTGACTGTTGGCAAATTTTCATCTTTGAAGCCTCACTTTCTAGTAGTGAAAATAGTCGGAATTCAATCAATCTTCTTAGTTGTGATTTCTTGTCTAAACTACCTGAGAAAATAAGGAGAAGACTTGATTTTGAGGCTCCTTTTCGCTTTGATTAATACAATTACTGCCTTGGCAAAAGGTACACCAAATAATCATGTTTTGTTACGATATACACTCTTTCACTTGGTAATTGTCGTTTCCCTTGATTGCTTGGACAGAAAATTCGAATTGATTATGATTATCCAACTTGTTAATGTTTTGACAAAATAGGAAAAGAAATACTAGGTAGTGAGAATCTACATTCTTGGTTATTTACTGTTATGATTTGGTTTTATGACTGTATCGTTAATTTTCGTGTTGATCGTTTCGTCTTTCTGAATAACTTGCATAACTTCATCTTTGTATCAGGTGAGAAAGAATACTATGAAAGACAATTTGCCACCTTGAGGTCCTTTGAGGAAGTCGACACGCTTGATTCTCCCAATGTCATTGATGAAGAGATTGATCGTCATGAACAAGTGCAACATGAAAGAGCAATGAACATTTCTAATTGGGCGAACATCTTACTTCTTGCATTTAAGGTACATGTTGAGAGATTTTACAGTTACACGCTGCACAACTTAGTCTACTAGAATTGTTTTATAGCATTCTCTTGATCAAGTTGAGCTAGAACTCTATCTTATTTTCACTAGTTGCAATGAGCCAGTTATGTTATTGAATCAAGTATCCTGAATGAAATGCAGATTTATGCTACGGTCCAAAGTGGCTCCTTGGCCATTGCAGCATCAACGCTGGACTCATTGCTCGATCTTATGGCGGGTGGAATACTATGGTTTACCCACTTGTCAATGAAAAGCATAAATATCTACAAGTATCCTATTGGAAAATTAAGAGTGCAACCAGTCGGCATTATCATCTTCGCTGCTGTCATGGCAACTCTTGGTAAGCAGTGATGCCTCTTCTACTCTACTCTTAGATTTTAAAAATGAATAGATCTTCCTGATGAAAGTCCATTTACAGGATAAAGTTACAGAGCTTGTTTCACAATGGTGTGTTGAGTATTATTTCTTTCAGGTTTTCAGGTTCTTGTACAGGCTTTAGAACAACTGATCAAAGTCGAACCTTCAGGAAAGATGAGTTCATATCAATTGGTGTGGCTGTATGTCATTATGTTGACAGCCACTGGGGTAAAACTTGTTCTTTGGATTTACTGCAGAAGCTCAAGAAATAAGATTGTTCGAGCCTACGCAAAGGTCTTTTGCTAAATATTAACTTTCCAAGAACAAGTGAATGAATAGCATTTTTTTGTACTCACCATATTCTTTTGTGATGACATCAGGACCATTATTTTGATGTGGTGACAAATGTGGTTGGTTTGATTGCTGCTGTTTTAGGCGATAAATTCTACTGGTGGATTGATCCTTCTGGAGCTATACTTCTTGCTTTCTATACGATTTCAAATTGGTCAGGAACCGTGTTGGAAAATGCAGGTTTCTCCTGATCCTCTACTTGCATAGTAACAGGACAGTGAGACTAATTCAAAAACTGGACAAAATTTTGTCAGTATTATCCGACTGTTTTTCATGGGATGTCAGCATCTAAGTGTCAAACTGCTTGTTGCTTCCTTTTGCAGTTTCTCTGGTGGGACAATCAGCTCCTCCAGAAGTATTACAGAAACTCACATATCTTGTCCTAAGGCACAATCCTGAAATAAAGCGGGTTGATACGGTTCGTGCTTACACATTCGGTGTTCTCTACTTTGTTGAGGTAAGATAAATCCATGCAGGTTGTATGTACATACTCTTGAACCTTAAGAAGTGGCCTTAATTCAGTTAATGGCATTACTTTTTCATACCTTATTGTGAAGTCTTTTAGGAATTCAAGAAATAGTTTTATAAGATTTTAACTTTGAACAATATAACAGGTGGACATAGAGCTTCCAGAGGATTTGCCATTGAAAGAAGCCCATGCAATTGGAGAATCATTGCAGATAAAGATTGAAGAGCTTGTCGAAGTCGAAAGGGCTTTTGTTCATCTCGATTTTGAGTGTGATCACAAGCCAGAACACACTATTCTCAGTAAACTCCCTAACACGGATCCTTAGATTCAAATGTTGTAATCTTAAAAAGCATAGTTTACTGTTATTATCGCCGGTGATGCAATAAGATAGGCATACATATAGAGGAACTCTTGAGGTTAGATAACAAATCAAGGAGATTCCAGGACTGTAATTTGTGTCTCGAAAATGCTTGATCTTTTCTTGCTTAGGTATATAGCTCTCGAATGCTCTATGACAGACATCGATGTTGAAGAAGGCAAAGTTTTAATTAGTACTACATGGTCATGGAGGTTATTCTGGGCAGTGTTTATCCCTCCTTCTCTTAAAAGAGGCAATCCCTTGATCACTATTCATTTATGTCACTCGAGTTTTCAACGGTGATGCAATAAGATAGGCATACGTATAGAGGAACTCTTGTGGTTAGATAACAAATCAAGGAGATTCCAGGACTGTAATTTGTGTCTCGAAAATGCTTGATCTTTTCTTGCTTAGGTATATAGCTCTCAACATTTCCTTGAATGCTCTATGACAGACATCGATGTTGAAGAAGGCAAAGTTTTAATTAGTACTACATGGTCATGGAGGTCATTCTAGGCAGTGTTTATCCCTCCTTCTCTTAAAAGAGGCAATCCCTTGATCACTATTCATTTATGTCATAC
>CAIGRP010057413.1:0-23403 GCA_903798385.1 Fraxinus cuspidata
AAATTTCGTTAGATCGAAGCCGAAGCTCCACTGGAAATTCATGCATAAATTACTGAATATCAACGTATAAGGAAACGAATCACTTGCACAAAACATATCTTACATTGATTGATCAAACGAGCTTTTAAAAAATATACTAGAAATTTATAGTTGCTTTATATGAAAGCTGCCGTGTAAAATTCTTTGATGGTGAATTGTGGATAATTGCACACTATTTATAGTAAAAAAATATAGTGGTTGAGTCATGATACAATTGAGATGGAAATATCGCATTTATCAAATTGGATAAGAATTAATTTTTTAGTAAACAAATTATAGTATGACACGTGTACATAAAAACCTATCAAAATAAAAATGTGATTTCAATCTCAAGACGTGATAGTGATGGCAACTTTTGACTTCAAATAGAATTCTAATCAATAAAAAAAAGTTATCTCACCTCCATTCCTCAGATACACATGCCTATCCCAATCCAAATTCAATTTGATTTAAAAATAAATAAATTACAATTTTTTTGAACTTCAAGATCTTGATACTAACTTATCCGAATTAACTTTTTCTCGAGCATAATTTACATGATTAATTATGGGCTTTCTAACGAGACCCATATTGATATACTTTTTGGTTTTAACAATATCTAAATATTTAGCCCAAAATTTGAAGTTAATACATATATCACTTTAGTCCCTCAACTTTCAAAATAATAAAATATAATATATAGAACAAATAAATTTTTATTCTAAAATTTTGGGGCGTCACAGGAACAGTGCTATGACTCTAGTTCTTCGAGGTGACTTCCTCACCTCAGCAACAAGTTTGATCTTTCGTTTAGCAATCTTGAGTGTACCATTTAGCCCAAGGAATGGACTTGAATAAGACTATAAGAAATGTAGTGGAATCCGCACCCAGTTATCAGTAATTGTGTATAGAGTAAGTTGAGGAAATCCTGTGTCGACCAGGGTCTTACATATAATCACTCTTGTAATAGGTAGGGTGACTTCTATGACGCTCGAGTATGGGTAATGATTGGTTTGGACCTTGTCGAAAGATGTGTTATCGTCTTTATGTCTCTTTCGTTGTTTGTCAATGATACTTATCTTAGTAAGGTCGGTCAAGATGAGCTTATTCAATCTGCTTTCTTTAGTTTGGTCTATGTGTCTTTCCTGAAGCATGTTTATCTGTTCTTTGGGCGGATTCACATTTCAGGACCTCGCCATGACCCGATCGCTTCGTACTACACCAATGCCTCATATAGTAGGGAACTTCATAAAGTAATGATGTATTGATGTGGTAGCCTTTTTAATTCAAGCAATATAGATCGTCCTAGAATTACGTTGTAGTTGGATGGTAGGTCGACAACTACAAAGTCAGCAATTGTCATTTGTTGACAAGATAGATCTCTCAGTTCGACTATGAGGGCAATCTAACCCTTAGCTCAACTGGGTCCAGTGAAGTCTTGTAGTTACCTTGGATAAAGTTACATATAGTGCTCCGAAATTCCCATTTGTTCCAAAGTTTTGAGAATAGTATGTTAAATAGGGCATCACTTTTGATCTTGTAACACCTTATGGGCGTTTTCTCTTGAAGATCCAAACCACTCAAAGTTGTTTTTTGGCCTACTTTGGTCCTCATGGTTCTACCAAATTCAAGCTTTTCGAGCTTGCCTTTGTCTTTCCCTTCATTGTCCCTCTGCTTATTAGTTTTCTCCTATCAATGTTCTAATATTTCCTTTGGAATAGGTTGGCATCGCTAATTACTTGAGTGGGAGAGGTTTGAGCTGCTCCTCTAGGTTTACCTGCAAACTCTCGAAGTTGACCTCGTCTAATTAGAGCCTTTACCTCTTCTTTAAGATCTTGACATTCGTTACTGTCGTGGCCTATTGACCTATAATAGTAACAATACTTGCTCTAGTTTTTCTTTTTAAGGATAAAGGTATGCAAATGGTTTTTTCCCTTTATTTGCACGAAGACCATTTTCTTTAATGGCATTGTTGGCCCCTTGCAACTCCTTCCGGGGCATACTTGTCCTTCCTCATCATATTCAATGAGTTGGGGCATTTTTAATTTTAGGGAGTGGTTCAACAAGGATACCTTCCGTGAAAGGGAATGTCAATTGGTAAAATATTTTTTCATTGATTCCTTTATGCTTGGCCTACATTTTGGTTATTCATTTTTAAATGACAACTTGAATTTCTCGCCTATTTTTTTGGCAAGTTTGTTGTGATTTGGACTAGGTCGATTATTTCTTTGAAGAAAAGAACTTCGTGTACCAAGTCGAATAAAGAAACTTTCGGTTTTCTAAGTGATTCGTTCTTCTTGATCTTAGGTATTTTCACCTTGTTTGTTCTGCTTCTGCATGATTCTTCCTCAGAAAATTGCAGCCTTCTTCGATTATAGAATGTGTCCATTTGTGCCTTTTAAGCAATAGTGATTTGATTTTGCTCTATTCTTTGTACAACATTCGTGAGACTTTCTATAGCCTCTCGCATGGCAGTTTGTTGCAGGTAAGTGACCTCAGTAAAATCGTTTCTCCTTTGGAGTGGGTCCGAGATGAATTGTGTTCGATTACTAACAAGGGATGAGAATGATCACTAGACGGTAATGACTATGATTTGGACACTATATACTTTTGAGATGTTCAAGCTAGTCAAGTGAAAACAAGTTTTGATGTCACTATTTTATTAAAGGGAAGCGTTCCACCTACAAAGATTTTTGAGAAATATAATTGACAAAAAATCTCAACTCCTAAGGGGTGTTCTCAATTGACAGTTTAGTGGATTTTAAAACTCCATATAAATTAATGTGTCCTCAACTCAGAATAAAAAATAACTCATTAAAATAAATTAATGTGTCCTCAACATATATTTTTAGAAATACTTAAAAATTTAAGTGTCCTCAATTTAAATTTCACCTTAATAACTACTTGATTTAGAAGGATTTCATTAATAGATCCTAAAATATTTCAACCCATAAACATAAATAACAAAAATCTGTAACAAGTCTATCTCAACCTTCAAACTTTCACAGCTTTTCTCGCCTCTTTTCAGCTGTTTTCTTGCCCACTCCCTCTCTCTCATCTTTCTCCACTGTGAACAGGTTTTTCGCCTGTCCCTCTCTTGTATTTCTCTACTGTGAACAGACTTATGTATGTGTATGCTAACTTGTCAATTGACGATAATTTTTGGAAGTTTCAACACTATTTTTCGTTGAATATTGGGTGTGATTAATTAGCTAGTGAAATTAGTTTTTTTTCCAATCCGGTTGATTATATTATTGAAGTTGGATATGTGTGTGTGTGTGTGTGTAAGAATGAGTTTAGTATGGATGCATACTAGAGTAATAAGTTATTAAGTGGGGTTTATAATCTTCTATAAGTGGACAATCAACATTTGAAGTGGTGTTTGAGAAGGGGTTTTGATGGACTCTTAATTCTCATTGAAAGAATCACTTGTTGCTTACTGGAGTAATGCATGGAGCGTGAAAGAAAGCTCTACATGTTAGATATTTATACAATAAATATATTATGTGAAAGAAATAGCTGAGTTGGAAATAGTGCTCAATTGGTTAAAGTATAGAATTTGTGTGAAAGGTCGGGGGTTCATTTACATCCCATGCAATTATTAAAAAGTATTTGATTATGCATTGGACTCTTAGACTTCCTTGATTAAAATCCTATTTAAACTCTATACAAGAAATCTAAAAACACTGAGTCGAGGATACCCTCATTAATTTAAATTAATCCAATAGTTTAAATATTCTTATTAAAACCTTCCAAATCAAACACCCTTCCTCTATCCCATCCCACCCTAATCAATTATTCTACATTGATACAGACATAGAGAATGAAGCTCTCAATGAAAATCAAAGTATAAATTATAAGTTCTAGTCATGGATCTAAAATTTCCACCAATTATGCATGCATATATACATATTGAACAAAAAACAAATTATTTTCTGTGTTTAAAATTGTGTCCGTGTTACAAAGAGGAAAACTCTTTGCATATAAAATTATTTTATTTGTATAGAGAGAGAACCTCTTTGCGTGTAAAATCATTTCTGCGTGTAACGTGTCCTATACATGTAGAGAGAGACTCCTTGTATCTATATCCATATATAGAGCTTGTTTGAACTTATTTTTCTTCTTAATAATGTATTTTGGAATCGTAGATTGATGGAGAATGTGTAGTTTGCGAGTAATATTATTTTGTTGAAAAATATGTAATTGAAAATAAAAGAGAGAAAAATGTATTTTAAGAATAATATGAATCATATAAGGGCTTATTGTGTTTATATAAGAGAGAGAGAGAGAGAGAGAGAGAGAGGAGAAGAGGGATTGGTGTGGTAGTGGAAGGGGGTTTGATATGGAATGTTTATATCTACGTTAATGAATTAATTTAAATTAAGAGTTAATACTTTTTGTCAAATCTACACGTCAAAAACTTTGGTAGATAGAACACTCCCTATTTGCAATTAAGTTTTTTGTAAATTCAAATTGTACATCTTTATTGATATTATGTGATGAGTAAAAAATTTGGTTGTTTATTTCAATAAATGTTATTATATTAAATGGTCAAATTGCCGGTCACATTACATAATGCCAATAAAATTATCAACAAAATTGTTAGAATAGCAAAACTAGTGAATTTGTGTTTGCCTTCTTCAATTGGCAATAACAACACAACCATGTTTGATGTATATCATTGTCTACACTTTGTTACATGGCATTATCTAATTGAACATTTAAAAAAATAGTTTTTTTTATCTAATTATTTATTTACAACGATACAAATATGAACAATAGCGTACAATATCAGTGTATAAATGACATAATCCACAACAAAACATTTTGTAGCAAATGATTGATTTTCAAAATGTACTTTATGAAATGTTCCAAAATGTAAAGGAAAAATAGCAGCAAAGGTTCTCAACCCTTCGATCAAATTTCATTTTAAACTCTACCTTAAAAAGCATCGATTTAGTCCCTAAAGTTTCTTTTAGGTGGCTAAATAGGCCCACATGCCCTGTCAGACTCCTCTTTCCAATCTTATATTTATATTTTAAAATATGAATCATAACTAAAAAATAATATTCAAATAAAAAATTTATTAAATTCAACAATAAATAGACACCCCTCCGTCTCATTCATATATATAGGCGAGCTTTCCTTATTTTTCTTGTCCCTTTTATATAGTTCTTTTTTTTTATTGAAAAAAATATTTGTTTTGTTCATTTAGTAATATATTATTATTTATTTTGTCTGGTACCAATTTTTCCCACTTAATTTTAAAATTACATAGACTTTAATTTACATATTTATTGGAATCATTTAAAAACATACACACAGTTCTCAAAAGGAGTAAAGTTTAAATGATTAATAGAATTTAATTTGTCTAATTATCACAATTATTTTTAAATATTACTACTAGTTATTGTTAATTAAATAATGGTAAATTAGGAAAATGTGTTGCAAAAATTGATTTTTCAATAATATTAAATGAAATTTTAATTCATATGAAAAATAAAGTCAGTCTACGCCCTGTTTGAGCCATATTATTTTTTTTATTCTTATTCTTTCACTCATTTTAACCACACATTTTTAATAAAATAATATTTTCCTTCATATTAATAATTTTTTCTTATTTTTCAATCGCATACTCTTTATCACATCACTTTGAAAAATACAGTGTCTCATTTTAATATGCATCATACATACGCAGTAAATAAGATGGAAGTAATACCCCGTCGCAGCCCAGCCTTCCAAATATCTTGATAGGGTCCCACTTCATTGCTACTAATGTTTGAGGACCAGGCTGCTATTTTGACAGATGTAAAAAGTAAAGGAATTACAAAACTGGGCAAAAGTGGAAATTTGCTGGTAAGCTTAACAATGGAGGCCAAGGGAGAAATTAATCAGAGAGAAACAAGGATGAAAAGAAAAGAGGTGAAATAAAAATCAGTAATTCATTGCTTGTTAGTACGATAATTTTTTTTTATTTTTGTTTTTATTTTTTGAAATTGAATATGGTAATCAACAATAATTTCTCTCCACTATAGTTCTTCACTCTCTATTTTGAAGGTAGATGCTGGAAAAGAAGAAGGCAGTTCATGAAATAATGAAAACTGCTGTTTCGGAAAAAGACTGTCTTTCTCACTTCCCGCATTTTCGCCATTATCAACGGAATGGTTCGTATGATTTTATTGTTTTTACAAATATGAGTGTTTAGTTGTTCAATTTAAAGGTTAATTAATTTTGGATATTATGATATAAATGATCCATTCTGTTTCAGAATTTGGGGAAATTTCGATATCTTATGCAGAATTCTCTTGTTTTCTCAAGTACAAGCATTACAGCAAATGGTACAATGTTGGCGTTAATGGGTATTTGGAAATTAGGGTCTTGTGTTCTTGACTATTGTATAGTGTAAATCATAAATTGAGTTAATTTGACACTGTCTGCTATCAAGCTCCATACATTCTCTCCTTCAACTGTGCTTTATCTTTGAACTCACACCACAAAGGCTCAAATCCCTTTTAATAATCTAATTCACATGCGAATATAAGTAGGCAGCTTCCCTTAGCTTTATGTTTAGAACTAATAGTTTACTCTTATATGGTTAATTCACTTTTAACTTGCGACGTCTAGACCCCTTCAGTGAATATGCCCAATCATGTTAATCATTTCTGCAACTGCAATTTCAATTTAACAATGTGAGAGTTTCATTTTCTGAAAACGAATCCCAATTTTTTCTTTCCTCGATTTCAGGAATATTCTGGTTTAACCGGTGCATTTTTCATGTAAACTCCTGATTTTCACTTGTGGAAAATACTATAATACTCTTCTAGGGCCTTGTTTGATTCCCATTCTTTTAAAAATACATTTTTCGCTCTCTTCTCTTCAACCATACATTCTTCAATAAAATTATATTATACGTAAACCCAAAACTTTTCCTTATTTTTTAACCATACATTCTCCATCAAATCACTATTTCAAAATGAATTTTTTGCAAAAAATGGGCATCAAACAAGCTCTAGAGTTAATATTTTGATTCTTGTTATTCTTATGTATGTCCATTGGTCTTTTGTTATTAGATTTTTATCTTAGGCTTAGTTGATGCTCAAATTTAATTGCAATGGGACTCCTATTGTTTCACTGACAAATAAAATAATAATAAAAAAAAAAACCGTTTTCTTTTTAATCTTGTTCTTATCAGGCTTGTGCATACACTTAGAGTCTGGACGTGGAGATAAGCTATCATCCGATACAAAAAAATGCATTCTAAACCTTCTTAAGGTGGTAATAGTTAACTTCTAACTGTTTCTTGTATCTTTTCTTTTAAATAAAAAAGATAACATTGCAGTATTTTGCCTTCTCTTTCCTATATAATTTGATTTTACTTTTTCAAGTTAAATATGGAGGCTCCTTATGGACCCGAGTGGCCAACAGAGGAAAAGGTGAAACGGAGGGAAATGGTAGCTTCAGAAGCTCGCTATATATTTGTGCGTGAAATTCCAAATGAAGATGCTATCAAAGAGTCTAAGTCAGTGGACATGGAAAGGAAATTTACTTGTTACTCAATTGTTGGTTTTGTACATTACAGATTCATCCTAGAGGAAGAAATACCTGTTCTTTATGTTTACGAGTTGCAACTTGAACCTCACGTTCAAGGAAAGGGGTTAGGGAAATTCTTAATGCAATTAATCGAGTTTATTGCTCGCAAGGTAAAGATTTTCTTTTACTGTTCCTTTCTGCAATTGGACTTTTTACCTATGAATTCTGAAATTCATAGTAGAGAAAGTGAATCATTTGAGAAGAAATTTTGCACAGATATTATAGTGACTAAATATCCCAGATGACATCTATATTTTTTATATAATCTTTTACTGATTCTGGAGATGCAGTTCTTGTGCTCACTGATGTAGTCATGTGGCATATTATTGCTCATTTTGGTCTTCGATGTGCCTTCCCTGGCTTTAATTTTACAGTGAAGGATTAATTTTACATGTTTATAAGCTAACTAGGGGTTTTTTTTTTTTTTTTGCAGAATAGAATGGGAGCCGTGATGCTAACTGTTCAAAAAGCAAATTTGTTAGCTATGGACTTTTACTTGCATAAACTAAAGTGGGTTGCTCTTATTTTTTCTATAAGCAGCTAGTTAATTTAGCATTAATCATGTTTAACTGTAATCTGTTACAGGGTCAATTGTTTTTTTTTTTATTTTCTTAAAAGTAATCTTCAGAGTTGGCTGACTACTTTTGGATTGTGTAGTGTCAATTGTTGAAATTTAGCGGAATTTATTATTGAACGCTAATTATTCACTACAATCAAGGAGAATAGACATATCTCTAAACTATATTATTTCATAACTAAACTAGAATTGTATTTCCTAACTATAAAATAATCTTTCCAATAAAGTAAAAAAATATGGAAATAAAACTGAAGTTACAATAAATATATAATATTTTCTTTCGATCACATTCAAACTTTTAACGTTGCATCAGTTGAGTTGTTTACAACTTATATGAGTTATTGTTTTGCCATTTCATTCCGTTAAAAATCTCATGTGAGGTTCAGAGAAACCAAATCTTCTGCAAGTGTGTGTCAAATTTGGTCTACCTCTCATTCTCCTAACTTCTTGTATTAAAATTGCATTGCTCTCATGAAAGGGAGCTTTTTAGGGTTTACCCAATAGGGGCTTCAATTGTTTAAAACTGTGATGCTCAAACTCTCCATTCCGGTCGGAGTACCAGTGTCGACCCCTACACTGCATGGGTACGGGTATGAGTATGTGATATAGGGCGGACACGGCAACCTGGAAGGCTAACCGCTGCGGTGCCACCAGAAAAAAAATGAGTCATGCGTTCGCCTGCTCCAGAGATCGGAATCAGGATGGCCCCTTGCGATGGTGGGTGTGGAACTTGAATACAAATCCTACTCCCTTACTCGGATTACACGACTCATTTTGGCGTCTTCGTGTTTGATGGGAAGAAGACGCGAGGAAGTGATGAAATGAGATGAGATGAGGGAAGGGAGAAATAGGGTTTTAACTTTCAATAGAGGATTAGGGTTGGGTTAATGAAATGGACTCAAGATGTGGAGGCCCAATAAGAGAGAAATAGCTTTTAATAGAGGATTAGGGTCAAGTTCCCCTAGGTACTGTTTGGTAAATGAAATGGGCACAGGGTAGGTGGCTGAGTATTATAAAAGAAGCTCCAAATCTTGGCCACTGTTGAGAAAATAATTAATCTAAAAATAATTAAAAATATCTTTCATGGTATCTATTGAAAAAAAAAAAAAAAAAAATTAAAGAAAAATTGAAATTTGAAAGAGGTACCCATGTATCCGTATCCGAAATTTGTACTCTTTTTAGCCATGTCCCCGTATTCTAAATTTTAAAAAATGAAAGATCCGACACTTAGATACGTACCCGAGTACGAGCATCATAGGTCTAAGATGTCTTTACCTTATCAATTGGTGCCATTCCACTTGTTGGCGTGTAGGCTTCTTTTATCTATTCTATTGGGGCCTCAGGTCTATTTTAACATCCTCATTTCTACTATGCTTGTTATGAGACATTTGTTCTTTTAATGGCCAAATACTCATCATAGTAAAAGCATAATTAGTTTGATCTTCTGAGGAAAAAAATTCATTGCGTTGTATCCTTGAAAATTTGTACACCCTTTCTCCTAAAAGATAGCCAGAAATCAGATTTTGTTTGTCCGATGATGTTCCATTATCAAAAAGTCAAAGCATTACAGTTTCATGATTTCTGTTGTACCCCTAGTTACCATTGAATACAATATATGCCACTGCAACTAAGTTGCCATTATATTTATTTCACTGTCTTATTGTCGGTGTAAAGTTAAGCCAGACAGTCTTTTCAAAATAGGGACAATAAGCATCAACAACAGGCATCCTCAAAATTCATGATATTCATTTTTCAAGTAATTTATATTATTACATTAATTAGGTCAGAGAAGGGGAAACAGTTGCTTCTGCAATTTTTCATATTCATATACTTGAATTTTACATGGTTTTTTGTTGCAATAAATATCTATGGTTGCTCAGCTATTTTAGCATGACCATTGATCTTTTGCAGGTACACTGTATCTGCAATTTCACCATCAAGAGTTGATCCGTTGGTAAGCGCCAATTTTTCTATTTCTTCTGTAACCCTATTTTTCTGCTACATACCTTGATTTTCTCTTCAAGTTACTCTTTACTTTATATTTGCATTCCAAGATAGTTTTTGCCTAAATCATTTTATTTTTCTGCAGTTAGGACTAGAGAAGAGCTATGAGATTCTTTGTAAAGCATTTGACCATGAAGCTCAAGTAGTGTTGGAGGTACGGAAAGTACATGCATAATATTCATGGAGATTGCATAATTGCAACCATCCTTAATCTACACAGTGATTTTAGCAACTCTACAAATTCAAGTATGAAGCCAGTGCAATTTGGAGATAACTATATTTTATTTACATGTTATATTATGAGTATGAAACCTGAAACTAAGAGAAAATAGTCATGCACTGTCAAACACATTATAGTTCTTGGAAGTACTTTTTCTCGTCTTTCTTAGTAGAGCTGTGGTGTGGAGTAATTAATTTTAAATATATGTTTCTTGGTTTAATATATTGCTGGCAATCTTTACTAGAAATTATCGTTGTATTTTTTAATATTGTGTGAGCAAAACATGGTAAATTATGGCGATAAATATAGAGGACTCATATCGCAGTCTCATTTCTGTGTTTAGATTCCTTGGGGGAAAGTTACCATTTCAAGAAATGCAAAATATATGTTAAATTTTGCTGGGCCACAGTTCAGTGGGAAAAATAATAAAATGAACATTGATCTGAATTCTTGATACTATAAGAAAAATTGTGAACGCAGTCATGACTAAACTGACAGAGAAGGGCGCCTTAAGGAAGAAAGCTGAAAGTGAAGGAAGATAATTATGCTCTTGAAATTGGCTCCTTCAGTCTTATGCTAGTGGTTTCATATAGGCTTGCACCATTTTCCACTGCCACTCATCTAGTCTAAAAATCTGTCTCGTTCGTGCAACTTGTATTATATGTTATATTACTGTCAGTATATAATTTATTTTTTGATATTATCCATCATCACAACGAAGCCTACTATAACCATCATGTGGGTGTCTGCAATAGGTCTTTCATTTTCTAGATAATTGGTGTGGAAGCGTATATGAATTCTTGTATTAAAAATGGTAAGCAAGACCGATATTGGATTAATCTTGCTTTGTATTAATTTATGATTGATTGTAATGAAAAGTGTACAATGCCTCTATATTTATAACAAGATTATTCCCTAATCTTATTAATATAAGAAAACTAAATTTTAAAAGGAAATAAATTAATCCTAATCTAAACAAGGAGTAAAAATAAAAGATAAAACCTATTATAACTAGAAACGAAAACTAGAAAAGATAAATCATAATTGTAGTAAGAAACTACTAATTTTGATTATGTACTACATCAATCCCCTCCACTTGAATGAAACCCGTCCTCGAGTTTTGCAACAGTTTCGTGGTTGTAAGGAAAACTCGTTTGGAGGAAAGTACTTGAAGATATCAACAGTGTTGAAAATGTTCATGTTAGCTGGAAGGTCAACTTTGTAAGCATTATCGCCAATCTTTTGAAGAATGCGCAAATGACCTATCTTTTTATCTTTAAGCTTAATGTAAGTGTCAACAGGAAAATAATTTTTTCGGAGATGGATCATCACTAAATCATCTTCGTTGAATAGCTTAAAGCACCGATGTTGGTTTGCAGCACTCTTGTATTGAACATTAGCTTCTTCTAAATTTTGTTTTACCTCTGATGAATTCTTTGAATACTTTCAGCAAACTCTTTTGCATTAGAATTGACGTTAGATAGTCGAATCAAATCTACCGTATGCCGTGGAACATTAGTGTAAATGACTTCAAAAGGAGTCTTCTTGGTGGATTGATTAGGCATACGATTAAAAGTTAACTCAATATGTGGAATGGCATCATCCCTGTTTTGGTTTATCTTTACTAACTGCTCAAAAATCATATTGCCATGAGTGCGATTAGCCACTTTTATTTGTCCATCTGGGGATGACTCGAGCACTCGGGCTACTCAACTTTAAAGAAGTGTCGTATATTCTCTACGGTGTTTTCCAAATATGACTTGGAAACTTTACATTTCTATCAAAAGTTATAAATGAATGCCGTGTAGGTGAACGATCTCGCGAAAAATAGATTAGCCATGTAAGAAGCATATGCAATTTTCATACAAGTGAGCCATTTTTCGAAAATTGATCAATTATGACCAAAACATAATCAATTCCCGTTGAGTTCATGGAAGATTGAGAACAAAATCTATAGTGAGATCTTGCCATATTGTTTCTGTAATAGGCAAAGGGGTATAAAGTCTAGTATTTTGAGTTTGTCCCTTAGCTTTCTGACTTATTGGACAACGTTGAACAAAACGATTAATGTCTCTTTTGAGTTGGGGCCAATAAAATCTCTTTTTAACCAAACTGATTATCTTATCCCCACTGACATTACCTTCTAATCTACTCGCATGAAATTCTCGAATCAAGTGCTCATGCAAAGAAGAACGAGGAATGCATAATTGCGTTCCTTTAAACACCTATTACAGCATCTAGTCCATATATCGCCAAAATTCTCATCAGTTGTATAAAGTTCCTTTAAACAATCGAACCCAACTACTTCAATGTTAATTGTAGCTAAAAGAGATGAATGTCAACTTAACGCGTCTGCTATTTTATTATGTTGGCCAGATTTTGTTTTATAACAGAAGTGAATTTCTGCAAAAAAAAGGTGATTCACCAAGCGTGCATTCAATAAATAGCACAAATTCTCGTTGAATCAAGTAGCCTTCCCTATGCTTTAAGGCTCGAATAATGGCATAAAATTCTAACTCATAAGTAGTCAACTTTTGTCGAGGTTCACTAACCTTTTTACTGAAATATTCAACTAGGCAACCTTCTGAGATAAAATTGCTCCAATTCCCATAATTGAAGTATTACACCCGACTTCAAATACTTTCTCGAAGCTAGGTGGTGCTGACACCAGTGTAGTGCATAACCTGGTTTTTATTCCCTCAAAACTATTTTCTTGTGCTTTGTCATACTAAAATTGTAATTTTTTCAGCAATCGGTAATAGGTGACATGATTGTACTAAATCCTCAAATGAAATGCCTATAAAAGTTGCTAAACCATGAAAACTTTGTACATCTCACACGGTTTTAGGAATTAGCCATTCTCGAATTGCTTTTACCTTTGCTTCATCAACTTGGATACCATCTTTTCCTACCATTAAACCAAGAAATAAAAGTTGGTCAATCATAAAACTGTACTTTTTGGGATTGATATACAATTTATTATCTCGTAGGATTGAGAGAACTTTTGTAAGATATGATAAGTTCTCATTCTCATTCTTGCTGTAGATAAGAATATCATCAAAATAAACCACCACAAATTTTCCCACAAATGGACGAAAAACTTGGTTTATTAATGGCATGAATGTGCTTGGTGTGTTCGATAGCCCAAATGGCATCACTGACCACTCGTAGAGACCAACTTTGGCTTTAAAAGCCGTTTTCCACTCATCGACAATTCGAATACGGATCTGATGATATGCACTCTGTGAATCAAGTTTGTTGAAGACCACTGCACCTTCTAACCTGTCAAGCATATCATTAAGACACGGAATAGGAAAGTGATACTTGATTGTTATTTAATTAATAGCACGACTATCTATACACATTCGCCAATTGTTATCCTTTTTTAGAGTGAGTTAAGCGGCAACTGCACAAGGACTCGTACTCTCCCGGATCAACCCTTTATCACGTAACTCATTAACCTATCTTTGCAACTCCTCATGTTCAACTGGGCTCATGTGATAATGTAGCAAGTTAGGCAAATTAGCTCCAGGTGCCAAATCAATATGATGTTGACTGTTTCGCATGGGGGGCAGCTCGTTTAGTAACTCGTTAGGTGCTATCTCAACAAAATCAGCAAGTACCGTTTGAACTTTGGTGGGAATTTGTATAGCTGCTTCTGATTGACCTTTAACTAGTAATGCTAATATAATGCGATGCTCTTATACTTGTTCAAAGAATTATGCCTGATATGTTGGTAAAAAGTAGTTTTTCTTCCTTGATAGTAGAGTTGTTTTCCGAAGGTTGAGATTGTGGTACCAAAACGATCTTCTTGTCGAACTACCAAAATATTAAAGTATTGTCCCGCCCTTTATAAGTAGCATCAACGTCATAGTGCCATAGTTGTCCCAATAAGATATGACTAGCATCCATATCCATCACGGCGTATATGATATCATCTTTGTTTTATTTCATAATCAACAAAGGAACCTTGCAAATATCTAGAACTTGAACTTCTGGACCCTTTTTAATCTATGCAATCTTGTATGGAGAAGGGTGTATCTTGATCGTCAGATTTAGAGCTTTCACCACTGCCCTGAAATGACGTTCTCACTACTACCGTTGTCAATGATCACGTTGCATACCTTACTACGAAATGGTGCATTAAGTCCTGAAGATTTTGTGTCACTGAGAGTTATCGAGCTTCTTTGGGGCAAGCAAAAGGCGTTGGACAATGCACACCAATTCTTTCCCTGTATCTACATCTGTAATATCAGCACCTTCAAAAGCATCATCTTCAAGATTTTGGTCTTCGTTTTGCCTTCTTCTACAAGATTAATGGATTGCCTGTTTGGGCAGCTATTTGAAAGATGGCTAGGTTGATTGCATTAGAAGCACTTCCTGAGATTAAGACGTGCATAAAGGGTTGTTATTGGCTCGTTGCTGTATCAAGGTTCTGATTTAGATGTTAGACCGAACATGAGCTAAAGTTCCACTTTGATTCTGTGTCGAACTCTGGGTTGGAGTGGTGTCCTTATTGTTGTTATTGTCGTTGCCTGAGGGCGTTGAACCTTCGGAGCAGAATTAGTTTTTTGAATTGGTCATCGAAAATTACCTTGAGTATGGGTTGTGGTTCTATTCATGTGATTTTCCACTTTTATTGCCAAATTGACTGCATATGTCATGGTCTAAACCTCCCGAAGAGCTATTCAATCTTGAATGACTAACTTTAGGCCTCCTATATATCGAGTAATTAATTGAGATTCTGTTTCAGACAAATTAACTCGGTATTCAATCGATAGATTCCTCTGTGTACTCGTTTTCTGATCGGTTAATCTGTCGGCAATTATGATGTTGTGGGTACAAAAATTGCTCATAATTTGTAGGGAGAAATCGTCTTTGCAATAACCGTTTTATCTTGGGTCAGGTTTGCACACGTTGTTTTCCTTGTCTTTGATGATTAAATTGAAGTTGTTCCCACTATGCAAAAGCTCCACCCTTTAATATGTACGCCACAAGTTTAACTTGGCTTTATTCCGAGATATTCAATTAGTCTAAAAAATTTTCAAAGGCGTGGATCTAATTTAAAAAATCTTCAATGCTTAATCTCGTTGAAACTTGGCAAGTCCATCTTCATCTTAAATTCTTCATTATTTGGACCTCGATTGTTAGATCTTGGTCGAAAGTTTTCTTCTTTTTCGAATGAATAGTCGAAACCTCATGGGGCCTTTGTTGAAATCCTCTATCCCTTGGCTGAAAATTAGGACCTCCACGAAAATCAGTATCTTTGGGTCGACGGTCAAAGTTACCTCGATCAAAATTACTTTTGTCAAAATTAGGTTGGTCAAAATTGATTCCTCTCCTAAAATCACAAAAACCCTCTCGCTGGTTTCCAAAATTACACCCACCCTCTTGCGGTCAACCATCGGCTCCTGCAAACTCTCCGTCTCTGTCGCATGGGATTCCCCTCGAAGCTCACCGTTGTCGCATCGATCAAGGTACTCTCTGTCCCGCCTTTCATAAACTAGTAAAGGTACGGGTGTGGGTTTGTGATAGTCGCAACTGGATTTCTGCTCGCCTCCTCCATTGAGCCCTAGTCCAGCGCTTTGAGCCTCCTCCGCCAGTCCCTGCCTATCCTATTGTTGGCATCGATTATCAGCAAGGGCCCATGTTGTCTTCCCAAGCCTAGGTTGACGCACAGTTAAAGTGTAGTGTGTAGATCCACATCTGCTGCAACCCTATGATTTCTTGCATCCAGGTCAATTCTTCCTTCCTCGTCAGAGTTTGTATTGTTGACTATCTATCCATCTTCATGCCTGCTTGGTTGTTGTGTCATGTATTTGCTATTCTTCTCAACAATCAATGCGGTCAGCATTTGCGTGATGTTGCGAAGAGTTTCATCCATGCCTTCTAGTCATCGTTTAATTTTTTCAAACCTCCGTTTGTCGTCTGCGATTTGCCTGCCACTCGAACCATCGTCCGTCATCAGATTGAGGTAATTCCTTGCTCTGATATCAATTTGATGTGGAAGCATACATGAATTCTTGTAATAAGAATTTTAAGGAAGAACGATATTGAAATAATCTTGTTATGTATTAATTTATGATTGATTGTAATGAAAAGTGTACAATACCTCTATATTTATAGGCAAGATTATTCTCTAATCTTATTAATATAAGGAAACATCTAAAAGAAAATAAACTAATCCTAATCTAAACAGGGAATAAGAATAAAAGATAAAACCTATTATAACTAGAAAAAGGAAACTAGAAAAGATAAAACACAATAGAAATGATAAATGACAATTGTAGTAGGAAACTATTAATTATGATTACGTACTACATCAATAGTAATTGTGGACCTGGTAGACTATGATTTTCGAGATGAAATGAGAGTTAATAAATGCAATATCTGGATTATACTCATTACATATTTGAGCATATGTGCAAGGTCTATGGTGACTATAGATATGATATACTAGCTGGAGCTTAAATTTTGATCACTTCAACTAAAGAGAAATTAAGGAAAAAAAATATTCAACTTAAGGTACATAGATGTCATTTCTCTTCTTCACAGCTATAAAAAGCCCATTACTTAGTATTCCAATAAAAACTATCAGATATAAAGGACCTGTGACTTCGGGTTGTACTTGTAATTTACCAGAAGAGAGTTGATCTTCTAAATACATGGTTTGTTTTCAGTTAACATGGACATTTTGCAACTTTTCAATTTGTCTCACTGGAATTCTCCAGGATGCAAATTGCATGTAATTGTGAACTACTAATGTCATGTTTTCTGGATCAATGTCAGATTGAGACTCAGTGATTCTCTTGCACTTGCTTGCTTTGGTTTTCTATCATGTGCACAAAGATCAGGAAATAGCTGGGGCCATGCCTAAGCAACTATATTCGACATTTATTTTCTTTTATTTTTCCCATGATAAAACCATAATAGTCTGTGAATGTTATTTCACTGTGGAAAGAAACTGTACTGTGATATATAAGGCATGAACAAGGTCTGCACCTTGGCTTTTGTTATGTTTTTTTGTTCTTTATTTCCTTTTCCCTTTTTTTGGAGGGGGAGGGGGAATGTCGGAGTACAGAGATGGATTCCCTTTGTACAGGCTTGTTCCTAACTTCTGCAACCACCCCCTTTAGGTAATTGACTTGGAAAAGGAAATATAGAGAGGAAGGGACAAGGAAGTTATCAGTATTAAAATCAGCGGAAGACCAAAAGGAAAAAAAAAAAAATTCTGCTTTGTGCATCTTTGCCAGTGGAATAGTAGCCACAGTCTACATCCTCTTGGTGTCATGGGCACTTGGGTCCCCATTCATTTCTTTGCATATGGATCCCAAACTTCACTTTTCACATCAAAGAGGTCCTTTTGCATGTAAACACGAGAGGTACTTTTAGCGTACATTTTTAGTTTCGGTCCCCATTCTTTTCTTTTGTCATTTTTCGTATCAAAAGGTTCTTTACATATTCCTTTCTTATTCTTTTGGACGGTTCCACTAGGAAAGACCTCTGTGCGACCCAAAGTTGAAGTTTGGGACTAATATGCCCAAAGAATGAATGAGTACCGTGACTAATTTTCTATTTTATTTATTACATGGTAAGATCATTTTTTGTTTCAGCTTTCTGGGGGCATCACTGACAACATAAATGGTCATAGAATAGGAAGTAGTCAATCATGCATTGTCAAATGGTTTGACAAGAAGCTGCCTGGCACTTTCAAGCTTAAAACCTCGACCTCTGCTGTGAAAATTGCTTGAACGGGTCTGTGATCAGACAGTCTTGATCCACCTCTATTATACTGAATTTGCTTCAGTCCCTTACCAAACCAAATTATTCGATCGCACCTACATAACTTTCTCCTTCGTCAAGTTATTGATGTAATTATCTATATGAATGGAGGAATTATATTTAGCAGAGACTCACCATGCAGGAGCTCGCCTCTTTTTCTCTATAATTTTCTGGTTGCATCCATAATAATTATCTGAATTTTGATAGTATTTGTATGTGGGTGCAAACTTGATTTCATCCTCGTGCCAACCCTCAAAGACATGGCCTTTTGCTTGCTCAGCCTTCAGCTTTAATTTCAAATAAAAATTAAATTGAGATTATGATATAGTTATATCCTGATTTGATGGGATACTTTTCTATTAAATATGAAACTGTCCTTTTTCTTTTTTTTTCGTTTTGTACCTGATCATTTTGTAATAAGATGCTCCAGTCTTTATTCTGTACGAAGGATCTTGTGGCAGCCTCTGGCAGGTTTATCCTGTAGTTCAAGTCCCCAAGCCAAACCACCCAACTGTATGAAAATCAGAACCCACTGGCTATTGTTAGGACAATACGTTTCAAGATTCCATCACCGTAATAAGAATTTTACATTCATAAAGTATGACTTGTCAAAGAAAATCAAGTTGGAAGTTCTGAAGGAAAAAAAATTAAAAGTAAATCACTGAATCCCTACTAAAACTTACTAAACCGAAAAGGTTAGATGAAAATTATTAAGCCAGAAATGAAGTTCATTTTTGATATCTCAAGTTAAATGGAACAGATTTAGTTCACATACTCATGGTCTAGGATGTTTCTTGGCAACTTTTGGAGGGGGCTGCTAGGGAATTGTGTTTGTGTGACAGAATTCTTGATGCATCTGCATTTCTCTGTCTCTCATGGCCTTCTTTTCCACCTGAAGCTAAATGACTACACACAAAGCAGAAACTTGTCTGCCACAAGCAAAATCTGACACAAGCTGCACCCTGTTCATCAACTATACATTATGTTAGTTTCCCTTTTGTATTTTCTAGTTGACTCTGGTAAATATATTTTTAGATATAAAAATTGCATTGGTAATGAATATCCACTGTGATATTTTTGATCATTATATGGTTCTAATAGTCCCTTTTACTGAAGAAAGATATACTTTCTGTTACCTTGTTTCCCAGGCGTCCTAAGAGACCACAACCTACACTGGAAACACTTGGATAACTGATATACCCACATAGCGCAGTTCGGACCCATATGGTAATATATATTACAACCATTTGTTTACTTATTAAGCATTGGAAATCTGAAGCAATTGAGTTGGTAGAGTTGTGCGTCTTTAGATGATGCACTCTTGGAGTCTCTCCAATATCTGTGTTCTGAAGTCTGCCTTCTATTGCCATTCTCTTCTTGAGAGCTTCTTTTATGAGATTATTCCATTTTGTGGAAATCTTTCTATTCTCCAAACCCAAAATATTTCCTGCATTGAGGGGCACAATTTCTTGGAACCTGCAAACAATTTTGTACCTTGTTCTAAGCCTAATTTGATTCAACTGCTTAACATTCAAAAATATCGAAGGCATGCTGATAAATTTTGCAATTTTATACGCTCATAATGTAGAAATTACCCGAAAATGTATATATCTGCCATGCTATTTTGTGTGCCCAGAAAACCTTCCAGGCTCAAGTTATTTGGTGGTGTGATGCCTCCAATGTTCCATGAGCTCACAATCAATCTTTAGTGGTAGAAAAATGAAAGAAGAATATAGGACATCAGGTTCAACCATGTTTACTAGAATTCTCTAATAGGAAAAAAAAATGAAAGAAGAATATAGGACATTAGTGTCAACCATGTTTACTAGAACTCTTTAGTAGGAAATTTTATGCCAAAGATTAAAGAAAATAAAAACTCTTAATACATAATGTAAAATAAGTTGTACTATGATTTGGGGCAGAGAAGAAGAAATTTATTGATAAAGCCCGCACTTGAAATTTTCTTGAACAATGTAAGACTTTCCAGGACTGAAAGATGCTTGATTTGAGTTTTCACTTTCCACAAATGTTTCGGACAAATCTTCAGAGTTCATAGCATATATGTTGTTATCTGCTCTCTTTCTAAAGATCTTGCTGGCTACCATGCTAGGCCACATAGCCTTGAAATCAGCAGAAAAAAATTTACTTTGCTGGGTTCAGAAACTCAAGGAAACGAGCGTCTATTATATGTGTGACAGAGATCGTGAAATCATCAGGATCAATTTCAATCCACTTCCATGGCAGGGTTTTAATGTTTCTTTGTGCTGCTATTTATAGGTGGAAGAACGAAAGATGTTGAAGTTTGGTATTGAAAATGAAAGGATTTGTGAAATAGGACCGAGTAGTATACAAGGGACCTGACCAAGTTTAAGAACTAAAATAGGGAAATAAAGAAAAAGAAGATTTGACTTGGCATGTTATTATCTCTAGGGCCTATGGAGAAAACAATAGAACTTAGTTGAAATGATCTCCATTTGGAAACAGGGAATGCCTTTTGAGTTTTTTATATCATGTGAGTAGAGGAAGATGGAAGAACTAGGCTGCAATTGGATTGGCTTATGATTTATTAATTTCTATTTTACTATTATGCTCCCCCCCCCCCCCCCCCCCCCACCCAACATGTATATACAACCTTTCTTTTTTTATAAAAAATAGAACACAATTGTTAGTGAATGCAATAAAGGTATATGCCTTGTTCTTTTCCTTTGTACTTCGGACTGTTTCTACTTGTTTGTTTACATCTTAATGGTTCTTAACATCAACTTGCAATATCAAAGATGAATTACTTCCTATGCTAGTTTCTTTTTCCTTTGGAGGTATGAATGATTTTAAATTTTTTACTCTCTTTAATACATTTACCTTTGTTTGTTTTGATCCACGGAGAGAAGAAACCTGCTTGTGAGGTTGACTTTTGTGCCGAGAAAATATTGGTTCGAAACACAAAAAAGATGCAATTTTTACTTAAAAACACGTTCAATTTGCAAAATGACTTGCGATTAAAAGATATTCATGTAGCTGATTCTAAATTTGTTAAGAGCAATGTTTAGTGGTTTGATGTTGTTATTGTCAGGATCCCCTACCCCCTCATCTCTCAACACCCTCACACCCATACAAGATTAATAGACAAATTTTGCCACATGCATATTTATCTTAATTTTAGGTTGGATGATAGTGTTGAACTGAACTACCTGGTTTAATCTGGTTCTACAAGTTTTAAATGGTTGCATGTGGTAGAATCGAGCAGTTCAATTCGATCCAATTCTCGAATTCTAGAACTTGAAAATGATTGAATTCTTATTTATTTTTCAATGTTGCACTTGCTTGAGTTTTAAACGGTTTCGGGTATTAGAATCGAGCGGTCCAGTTCATTTCGATTCACTTAATTGCACTTAATTAACACGTAGATTGGTGCTAAGCAGCAATTAGCATTACTTGATTGATTGTAATATATATACATGCAAGGCTTGATAATAAATAAATAAATAAAATCAATTATGCTACATGTACGTAAATTTTTATATTAAGTTTGATATCCTTTTATATGACATGTATTATGGCCATTAATTTTTATAATATCTTTTCACATAACTTGCCAAATTTTTGACGAGATGTTGACAAGAATGTATGGGTCCATTTGACAGGTAATGGTGGAAATGAATTCTAATTTCATGTTAGTTAGAAAATAAAAACCCACCTCGTTTTTCATGACGACAAATAAAATACAATTTAAAGTGGTTGCACTTTAGAATTCGATTTTCATTTTCATATTGCAATCAAATTGCTAAAATTTAAATTGATGAAGTAACTTAGAAAGTTGGTTTTGCTACCCAATTAATATAATTTCAACCAATTAATGCTTAGCTACAAGACTAATCGACATGATCTAATTGATTAAGTAAGCTAATTTAGTTTATAATTGCTTCTTTTCAACTTCAATCTCTTTGTCACTCTCTTAATCGCAGCCTTTCATTGGCCGTCTAATTCAGAGCATTTGATTTGTCAGGCGGAAATAATAATAATTAAGATCAAATTGGTCCATGATGCAATAATTAATTAATTAATTATCACTCAAACTAACTAATCAAAATCAATCGGCTGATTCTATCCAATCAGAATTAAAATCCCAGTGTTCGGAGAGCACTTTTTCACTTTTTTATATTTAGTAGTTGTAAAAGGCCAAAAAGTGATGCATGATGATGAATATGAAGCCCCACCCCACCTACCCCATCTCACTCCCAACCAATGGAAAATGTCTATTCAAGTTTTGAGAGATAAATACAAATTTGGTTCCTAAAGTTAAAACTAAATTTCAAATTGGTCTTTATAGTTTATTTTGTTTAAAATCAGTTACTAAAGTTTCCTAATATTTCCAATTTGGTCAGCATGTTACCGAGATTGACATTGACAACATTGTGTACTAAAGGGACATTTGATTCCATTCCCATGCATGCGCTTAACTCGTGCTAAAGAAAGATTAGGACAACATTGGGTAAGGCAGCCATTGTCGCCCCTAACGAAATTATATTATCCTCACTTTCCACCTCAACTACGTATTTACTTGTTTATCTATTTTTTCAATATTATTTTTAAATTTTAAATCATAAAAAATATAAAATTCAGAACGAGAAAATGTTCTCCAACTGAGTTTGCACTCATTCAGGGGCAAGGTAACATAGGCCAATGTGGCGTCGGGACATTTTTATCGTCCCTATAAAAGATTGACAACGGTGCAATTCATTTTACTTCCATTTATTCATGCAATTTAGTATTCAAATTCGATCAAAACAGACTTCGCTGTTTGTCACCCCACTTTTAGCATGATTGGGACATGCTTAATAATGAGATTAACTTGAAATTCTGCTGCAACTTTAAGGACCAAATGTATATTTAATCGAAGTTTTAAAATAATGAAAATAACTTATAATTAGATTAGTAAATATCATTAGTAGGAATAATATAATATTCCTCATGTTATTTTCATTTATGGCATATTATATTATAATTTTTGTATGCAAGTCAATATCCTATTGGAATTGAGCCAAAATGGCCACTCTACTGATAAATTTTCAATTCAATGATTGGTATTGTGACGTTGAGATGAAATACCCATGCAATATTTTTCTCTAAAAAAATGTTAGATAAGACTCTTGCATTATTTTTTCTTTAGAATAAATGTTATTGTGAATAACGAATTATGTAATTAAAAATTATA
>CAIGRP010057418.1:0-16207 GCA_903798385.1 Fraxinus cuspidata
AATCAAAGGGACATTGTTGGTTATAGATGAGATTTGTGTAGGAAATTTGTGGTCTTGATTTGTGGTTTTATTATTGTAGTTGACTTTATTAAGGTTGTAATAGTAGCATTAGTAGTTCATGTGATTAAGGATGCAACTATATCACGTGGTCCGTGAATAATTAAAGGGTGTCTAGCCCCCCTTAAAAATTGACTGTAAATATGGAATTTTCTAATTTGTCCCATTCATTTGTGATCCTTAAAAGGAGGGCAAAATCAACGGAATGTGCTCCGTTAACTTGTGCTGTATTTAGAGGGATTCCGTCCAAAGCAACTCTTGGAATTTATGATGGCCCCCCCCAACCACCCATATGTTTAGATAATTATAATGGGACCCTGATTGATTATTTGTTTGACAATTAAGTCCAAATAAAGCTAGGGAGGTACAGACAATGTAGCTATGTCAAGAAGAGGTATAGCTTCTATCTGGTCTGGAATGAAGTTAATTTATTTGGAAGAAAGCTAGGTGGACTTATTCGACAAACTTATAGCGCCAATTAGGTATTCGTGAAAACCCAAATTTTCATAAGAATTAGATTTGATCGGTTAGTTCAATATGAATATATGTAAAAGTAAAAAAATGACAAATATGAAACTCGTTTGATTGTTGTTTTGACCTTTCAACTCTTGATTGCTCATCTTTTTTAAATAAAAGTACGAGATAGTCCGTAAAAGACGGAAAAAACACTAGTGATTTGATTGATTATGACAAGGAACCTAAAGGCAAACATACCATATACGAAACATGCTCAATTGACTAATAGGCAAATGAGGCATTTAGTTTTACGTCCTACATGCAACGTATGTAACTATGTTGATCTATCTAAAACAGTAGTTGCAATACTGTGAAGAAGTTCAATAATGGGGGGAAATGTTAGTACTCTAATAATTTGTCAAAAGTCATGTTTGGTTGTGAATGTAAAATTTTGTTTTAAACTTGTTCTCTAGTGTTAGAACGTACCTTTTTTATCCTCCTGCAAGTAAAATTACTCTAATATCCTCGCTGATTTAAATAATATCACCCCCAAAAAATCATAAAAATATGAAAGGAATTGCAATTTAAATAACAAAAATTATTTAAAACAAAGTTTTTTAAATTGGTAATTTTGAGAAGAATTAGAAGCGGGGTTTCTCTTATGACTAAACCAAGTTTTGCTTAACTTTAGTAATTATTTATGTATTAGTAAATTTACCATAATTAGTTCAGTGTTTAATTATTAAATATTATTGTGTTTATAATGTATATCAAAAACTCATTTAATTATTAAAATAATATAATAAAAATTTAAATAATTCTAATGTGATGAAATATATATTTTTTGTAAATTTCAATGAAATAATAATTGTATTGCTCTATTAAATAAAATTATTGCTATATTTTTTTTGAGTGATTTGTTATTTTAGTTCTTTTTAAATAAAAAACACTAATTACTTAATTTAGAGGAACAAGTAGGGCAAAGGATCTTGGCTCTTTCTTTATATTTCTATATAACTCAGGAACCATAATGAAGGGTCCTACATTTCATCGAATAAATTTGGTCCTTTTTTATAATTTCACAAATGATAGACAATAAATACTCATTATTGTATTGTTAACGTATAATATAACAATTAGGCCTTACCAATTATTAATCGTGTCATTAGTTTTGTCATATTAGCAACTCTTTCCCTCTGATATTTATTTCTATTGCAGTTCAAAAATTATTTTGTTAATTTAATTAATTGGGCTTTTAATTTCACGATAATCCCAGATTTTACGCGTCCGAGGTTGTGGTTGCTTTGGAGTACCTCCACATGATGGGAATTGTATATCGTGATCTCAAGCCTGAAAATGTATTAGTTCGAACAGATGGTCATATAATGTTGACTGATTTTGACCTCTCTTTAAGATGTGATGACTCAACATCAACACCGGTGCAAGTAATTTCTACTCAAAATAAGTCCAATGCACTACCACAAAGCGAATATAGAATCGACCCACCATCGTTTGGCTCAACTTCTTGCATTCTTCCCAACTGTATAGTCCCTTCAGTATCATGCTTCCATCCTAGGCGCAAGCGTAAAAAGAAGCAAGGCCACCACGCAGGTCCGGAACTTGTGGCCGAGCCGATCGATGTTCGATCGATGTCGTTTGTCGGGACCCACGAGTACTTGGCTCCAGAGATAGTATCCGGGGAAGGCCATGGCAGTGCAGTGGACTGGTGGACCTTAGGGATATTCATTTTCGAGTTATTTTATGGCGTGACACCATTTCGAGGTATGGACCACGAGTTAACCTTAGCGAACATCATTGCTCGAGCCCTCGAGTTCCCAAAAGAGCCTGTTATACCCGCCGCAGCAAAGGACCTAATATCTCAGTTGCTTGTTAAAGATCCAGAATACCGAATGGGATCGAAAATGGGCGCGTCGCCAGTTAGACGCCATCCGTTCTTTCAAGGAGTGAATTGGGCACTTTTGCGATGTACGGCTCCACCTTTCATCCCTCCATCTGTGAATGGAGATTATTTATCTGACGAAAGTTGTCCGGGAACTATTGTGGACTATTACTAGTAGTCTTATAGGAATAATGCTTCGTTGTTTATTCAATTCCCACGCATCGTATGTTTTGTGCATGTGAATTTCAAATCAAGATATTGTTTCGACAAATCTTATATAAATAACATATAATGTGTCCACAGGTAAATAGTTGGTCGCAAAATGATGAAAACATCAATTTATATAACATGGGATTATTACAGAATTGTTTGGAAGGCAATGGTGTTTTGTGACAATGGGGAGACAAAAGGAAACTTCATTTTGAATTTATTTAAGGCGACAAAGCAATTTTATTATATCTAAGTCAATGGCCCTTTGTTGTGATGTCGACAATACTACATGTAAACCATGATGCCGACATGCACTGCATTCAAAACCCATTGCCCCCCCACTTTAGCTGCCTCTAATTTTAATCCACAACCTCAATTAAAATAGTCTTTTTAGACATAAATGTAGACGATAATGCGAATGGAGTGATAAGATAGTTACCCTCATCTACTTGATAGCGAGATTTTTATTCCTCATAGCGTACGTGAAACTATTAAAGACCTTATTTACATCAATCTAAAAAGCGTCGAGAGGATGATGAATATTTCAAATTCAATGATTGAGATGTTTATGATTGACTTCGACATACAATAGATGCAACACTGTACTATGGTTACTCCACCGATTACTTTACCTTCGTTTCTAAGCTATTTTTAAAGGATTTAAAACAATAAATTACATATTTATGTTGAGATTTAACTTTTTGTGTTAATTTCTATATCATTATTATTCAATTTTGTGGGGGTCTTGACTCCTTCCATGTGAGATGTTTATTTGATTGAAGAAAGTGGGGTTGGGGCGCAGTTTTATGGTTCTTCTTTTAGGAAACTTGTAATGTATGGATGTTAGGATTAGTTTCATAAACTCTTTATGCTATAATTTAGCATAGATACCAATAATTGGAGTAGGTTGAGTTGGGCATTTGGTTTTGTGGCGTGGAGTGGGGAATATTTCCCCGTCTGTCTAGGATCTTTTAAGATGACAATTCTTTGAGTTGCATTGTTGCTTGCCTGCGAGCGCGCGCGCACACTATTATACTAGTTTGTTACTCAAGTAGATTGTACACAATGTACTACACTATTGATTTGAAATTGTAGTTCAAGATCACGCTTTTGAAACTCTTTGTAGACTGTTTAACGTCCCGATTATTAGCAAGTCAATCCTGCTTGCCGTTTACCTTCTCTATAAATATGTGAAGTGCAAGAAGATAAAGCCAAATGACCTTTCAAGAATATGCTTCACATGCCAAGGCCAGCTTCCAATTGTGGATCACACCCTTAATTGCCATAAAAGAATCCGACTTAATCCAAACATGAGATGTCCATGCGATGGTTCAATCATATGCCAACAAGAATAGCCCTCATCTCCGTCCCAAAATCCATGCAAAGTACCGAAGAAATCACAAAAATGCAATGATACAAAGGCCAGTGGGTAAAGTAGCGAATAAACGAACTAAAAAGCGTTCGGCTTGGGTGCTTCATACCTAAAATATTACAATTGACTGATGCTTCTCACGGAGTGATAAGGTTAATATTACAACTGAATATGTTGTACAGGAGTTTGAGAATCTAAAAACTCGAACAAAGTATTGGAAACTCTCAACACCCCCAGAAAATTGAGGGGGGAAGAGTCACCATCAATTTGAAGGATAGATAATTGAAACTCACGGCAGTCTGGCACTCAATAAATACATCTGCCACTTTGATCCTGCATAGAAATATTTCTTACCTGTACGTCTTTTGTTCACCACTTCTATGACAAATAAAAATCTACCACCATATGTTTTGTCCTAGCATGAAACACTAAATTTGAAGTCAAAACAAAGGCACCTAGGTTACCACACCAAAGGACTAGTGGAGAATATAGTGAAACATGTAGTTCCCACTGCAATCCCTAAATTACCCTTCAAACACCGATCTGTATTCAACTCAATCTAACCACTGTGGCTTAATCCATCACAAAATAGTGGCATCTTTTGGCAAGTGGTTTAGTAAATGATACGTGAAAACGAGAGGCTAATTTCACATCAACTTTCCAATGATCTTATTTTAACAAACTCCCCACATGCATGAGATGTATCATATTACAGATTCTCCACATAAATCTGTTTGTTTTTATATGCCTGACCATATTTAGCATCGTTCAATTCAGTCCATATAAATCATAGCACGAGTACAAGTACATAATTGGACGTAAATTATCTATATTAACAAAATTTATCTCCAAATTTGAAACCAAATTCAAAAGGAACCATCCATAAGATGCATGTTGAATCCCACCGAAATAATGGTGCAAAATACTCTGAAACAGTTCTTGCTAATGAGTTTTGAAGAAACAAATGTTGGATAGATAGCACCGGTCCATGTGATAGTGCGGGTGTCACTAATTTATTGACTAGTATCTTCAGCAATGTCTAGTAACACCTAAACGAGAATTAATATAATCCACCTATTTCTTGTAAATTTCTGCTAACAGGAGATAATATAATCAGAAAATTACTTTGCTTACTAACAAAGCCAAGACAATAAGACTTAAATCATATAGATTATAGCACATCGTAACAATAAATAGAAAAAAACTAAAATTCGAAAGTATAAGAAAATAAAACTCCAAATTAAGAATATTATATCTTCAATGTCTTCCTCAACTTGTTTAGCAAAGAAAATTTTGAAACCCAAAACTAAAGGTTCATGACAAAAACATAAACAGATGGAAGATCTTCTAGAATAAACTTCATGATAGTAAGTTGTAGAGTTGTTTCGTACTAAAGGACAAATGTTGCTGTTCTTAGTCAAACAGACTGAAGCCCATATCCTGTAAGAAAAACCAAATAGACCAGTTATAACAACAGATGAATTCATCCAATTTTATTGAACTTTATAAATCAACAGGAGAGAAATTTTCTGGATATAGCAGAAAACTTACATCATCAGACTCTTCTTTCTCTTCAACTTTCTCTTCTTTCTTTGTTTCAGCAGCAGCAGGTGCAGCGCCGCCACCTGCACCACCAGCAGGTGCAGCAACAGCGACTGCACCACCACCTGATGGGACTGAAGCCAACTTCTCTCTTCCAGCAGCGATCAGTTCGGTTATATCTTTGCCCTTAACTTGAGCTAAGAGCAATTCAATTCTATCATCATCAGCCTCAGCTCCAACTGAACCAAAAAAATGGAACCGTTTAATGACCATAGCTAGATAATTTCAGACCAGCAAAAAATTCCAACAATATCAGTTCATAACAGACTGATGCAAAAAAGGCCAACAGACAAAGCAAATGTCAGTCCTCAATATAGTTAAAACAAACATTCTAAAACGCCTAACCACGCTTTACGTTTTTTTATGCCTAGGTTTCGTCTATGCCTGCTTAGGCTTGTAAAAGCTTGAAGCTTGATCTTGCTGCTTAGACACGCTTTACACTTTTTAGAAACTTAAACAAGCCACTCCCGGAAACAATAAATTCAAATTAGCACGCATTTTGAACCAGCAGGTCAATAAAAACTAAACCATTTATCAAAAACATTGAGGAGGTCCAACAACCACAAAAGACACTTAAACAACTCTAGCACAAATATCTTTACAATGTTTAAAGCCACATAATCAGCAACCTACATTCTTTCCATATCACATATCATAAGCAATTCATATCAGCACACCTAGTATTCCATACACATTTGTTTCACTTGGTGCTGGAACATATAATGTCGACGAACTTCGTAAAACATTTAATATAAGCAAGGAATCTCTAATTGTCATTTATCCTTGGCCAATCCAAAGTTAAAACACTGGAATTAAGCACATACCTATAATTAAGTTACATAAAGCAATGTAATCAAATTCCCAGTATCTAACACATAAATAGACTGCAACAAGAACTAAATTCGCGCAATCTAGCATCATTACACCAGATCAATAGTGATAGTATAAATTTACATTAAGAAAAGCATACAAAATTTCAAGAAACATCTTAGAATACAATCGTCACAGACAAAGCATATAAATTTGAAGAGAGGAGAACCTGAGGCAAGGATATCCTTCAAGTCATTTGCGGAGGGGGAGGTGTTGCCACCCAAACAGGCCAACAAGTAAGCCGCGATAACCTTCATTTCTATTCATGAAAAAATGTAAAAAATTAATTCACGAACCCAAACATTCAGTTAAGCAAACCTAATTACCAATCAGTATGTAGAAAAAGGCAGAAATATAGATGCAAAAGAATTAAAAAATAAAAACCAAAATGAATGTGCACAGTTAAAGATAAATGGGGGCATTCGTATGAGGAAATCCACCAGATAATATGAAGTGCGAAGACTAATGGATCCGAAACTCGGCGATCTCTGCTCCTCCTAGGTTTATGAGGTAAGAGATGATGAACGCTTGAGCTTCGGCTATAAGATAATTGGATCGCAGATGGCAATTTATACCTAGGGTTTTGGAGATTCTGAAATATTTTTGTTTCCGGTATTACCCTTGGGCTTGAGGGTCGGGGGTGAAAATGGCTCGAAATTGCAATCATTATCCCATTTGTAGCACTATTGTATAAATTTTGTTTCTATCACTATCTCGTAAGTTTTCACTTAATTGTAGCACTATATAAGTGTTTTTTATTGACTTTATTTTTCATAAAAAATGTCATTTTTCATTCAAATCTTACATTTGGAGTGTTTGATTAACACTTTTCTTCATGAAAATATTTTTCAACTTTTGATCATGTGACTATATTTTCCTTCAAAAAAGATTTTTTTGGTGGGGCAGTTTTTATTTTTCAGATAATTCAGTCTCTTTTTTTTTCTCTCTCAACTACCCAATAATAAAAAAATAAATAAGTATAATATTTTCTCTGTTGAGAGCTAAATCAATTAAATACATTTAATTAATAATTTTCATACAAATAAGTTTTAGGCATTTCATGCAAACTTCATGCTCGCAATCAAACGCACCCTAAATTTTCACCTATTGTGGGATATTTCAATAATAGTACTCAAATCTGAATACTCATTCTCAACTAGATTTGAGTAAATATTAACTAATTGTTTTTATACGAATTTTACTATATATAGCATACTCGACCTTAGCACGAAATTTTTTAGAAAATAGCAGCATCTGTTGTATGATTCAAAAGAAAACATACAGAGAGTAGTCGCTCCTTACGAACAAAGATCTTAAGCTATCATTTTAATAACATTGAATTTTTATGATCAACTTCAGAACCCAATGAACTCTTTACGAACAAAGAGTAGTCGCCCCTTTCCCGTGACAAGATAGAGAAGTTACTTCATAGAACACAAGCTGAATGTAAGCCAAAGTGTCGGTGTGATTCAAAAGAAAACATACATGCTACCATCTTTCCAACCATAAGTTGTTCTAAGAGGGGATAATTCCTTATTCTCAACAAATGAAACTGATATAATCACAAATAATATTCCGAGTCTAACACACAAAACAAGCCATCACATCTTGCAAAGTATATTACAGAAAAATCCCACATGGCTTAATTATGAAAAATAACCCCCATATAGAAGATCTTAAGCTATCAGTGTATCACTCTAATAACATTGGATTTTTAAGATCAACTTCAGAACCCAATAAACTCTTTACGAACAAAGAGTAGTCGTTCCTTTCCCGTGACGAGATAAAGAAGCTACTCCGCAAAACACAAGCTAAATATAAGTCAAAGTGTCGGTGTCTGAAAAAAGGTAAATATTCTTGTACTCTTAAGCGAGTGAAGGAACCTGATGACATAGTACGGTATAAGAAAATAGTACAGTATAAGAAAACTAAGGACTCGCTTTCTCAAAAGCATGTTAGTTAAGATAGACAACGATTTCTAACATTATTGTCAATAATGCAAGTTCTTCCTATCCTAGAATGATAATATAAAGACGGTGAATGGATCTTTCACACACTCCCTCATATGTTCCCCTATTGGTCTCGTTACCTCGGTAACAAGATTGATTATCCTTAAACATGGATGACACGTCATGATTAAAGAATAATAAATTAATCACAAAGAGCGAACCCATCATCTTCTTCGACATAGCTTCCTTTGCCATGAGCAGTCAGGGAAGGGCAAGGAACATCTCAAGGGCAGTCTGCTAGAGAATGTCCACTAGACTGTTGTTCCCAGCATAGGCAGAGGACTAAAGCTCTGTAGTTGAGTGTCTAATAGAATCGTTCCTGTCAAATTATTGTATGATAAGTCCAGAATATAGAGATAATTTAGATTCGGAAGGCCGATTAGAATCTCTCTAGAAAGCTAGTTTTTAGACAAGTCGAGCCATATAAACATCTCCGTTCGATCAATGCTTGAAAATGGTTTCTTCGATAAGTTCAAGAAAATTAAACCTCTTGTATCAGAATATTCTTGAGGATCCTTCCTATTGAACCAAAACATTGTTGGAAAAAAACCTCCCCAGTTAGAATTGTTTCAATTGAACTATTTTTCTCAATCAATAAAATAAAATTGTTTATAACGTCCAAGATTTAAAGGCTAAGAATTGCCAATCTTGTTAAATGAGTTCCCATCCATGCTGGAATATCTCCTTTGAGCTTGTTTTCTCCCAAATCAATCATTCTCAAGTCTGCACTTTTTCAAAGAAGATGGCAACTTGCCCATGATATTATGGAAAATTCCCCAAGCACAGGAATTTTTTCACAGAATTTCTACAGGTGCTGCCGCAAATAATTTTTTTTGTTTTTTTTTGCCATCTGCCAATGAATTTATGCCATTTGGAACCCTGTAAAGTTTCTTTGAAAATTTCCTTGTACCTGTAGCATTACATTGATATTATTGTTGAAGCTGATATATAGCACCAATAGTGCAGGGAATTTTACCCCGAAAATGAAAAGCGATTAAATTTGTTAAGCTCATATAGCAGTTGAGCAGCTTTCCAGGTAACTGATTATCTGAGAGATCAAGTATGGAGGCAAGAAAGTTACTGGAGAGAAATGGATCCAGAAAACATATTTTTGGAGAGAGAAGTGTTCTGATTGAAAAGCAAATAGTGGCTTTGGACCCGAAAAATTACTATAACAAATCCAAAATTTTAGGAACAACATATAATATTTTTTTTTTTTTTGGACATTTCAGAAAATTTCGCCATTCATCTGATTATAGAGAGATTTAAGTCATTTAACTATCTTCCAAAAGACATATTTCAAAACCAATCAGGCTCAGTCAGCAACAGATATATCAAGATTTACATAGCTATTCTAAAGTTTGAAGCCATTTTGGAAAATGAGGGCTCATATTGCAATGGCTAAGGGTTGAAATTAACTCAAGCAAAAGACAATGACTTCAACATAAAAACTAGGGAGATCGAAATATACTCCCTGGATAAAAATGAAATAAATATGGAACCTGAAACCGTCAGAAGATAGAAAAAAATGGAAAAATTGATATATGAAATCAATTTCCATATTTAAAAAATTGATATACTTAAAAACAAGTATCATCCATACATTGACATATTCCAATCATGAAATGGAGATGGAAATTTTCGTTTCTTTTTCTTATGATCTGATTTGAATTTCCATCTTCAACTACTTTCGGGATCAAACAGGCTGAAATGGTCAGCACAGAAGTCTTGCGCCTGGAAGGAATCTGGATATTCACCAAAAGAACCATCTCCTTTTGGTGGTTGAATCCCCAATTGGCTCTTCCTTTTTCCTGTTGTCCATTCCCTGCTTCAGGGCATCCAATCTCCTCCTGTGAGACAATAATCATATTTCTGCGCTGTTCAGAACTACCTAGAGATGAAATATCTAAATCTGGAAACTAGTGGTTCATGATTAGATGGCATCGTCCAGGTGAAAACATAAAGATCAGATAAAATTACTTGGTATCCGTAAGGCAACCATGCAGACTCCATCTTTGTCGAAATCCTTCCATTCCTTCAACTCCACTTGCCAAGATCAAGCGTCTAAATGCACAAATAATACCATATGTAATTAATCTACCATGATGAAATTTGATCTAACAACTTATCACGATTAAACTATGAGCGAAAAATGGCATAGAATTGAGATTATTTTGTATAAAAATTCCATTCCAGCTCATAGGAAAACAACTTGAAGGTTTGTTGTGACTATACTTAATTGCATAGAAGCATGGACCAAAAGAGTACACTTTGACATTCTATTGGAATCTACTCAAAAATATTTTTAAAAAAGTCTCTCATATCTCAAACTTTCGGAAAACAATAGCTGTCTTCTTGTCACCTGTGTTTCCCTCATAGAGAAAAGAACTCTTGTTGAACATTTTGTCTAATATAAACATATTTGATTTACCTTTAATTGGACAGAGAATATGTGAAAAGAAGTTCGGTAAAAGCAATTGCATAGGACAATAGTCAACTGAAAATTTTTAAAATATTTGTATGTTCTTTTGATCATTATTCAGAACTCAAAGTAACTGAAAAAACAAGTTCATCAAGCAAATAAATAGGGATACACAATTGAATTAAATTCGAGACCTGAAATTGGAGATGGAGGACAACACTTACCACTCAGCAGCAGCCGTGAATACTCTTAGTGAATCTTTCTAGGTCGATGCCAACTTTGACATGTTACTTTCTTTGATCTACATTGATTAGAGATCTTTCTAGTAGGATTGGAGGAGAAAGGCAAATTTTCTCTCTCTTTAAAATTTCCAAGGAATAACTACCAACTTATAGGAATACCAAATGATTGACAACAATTGATTTTCTTCAGCTCATCACATCAGACCCAAAAATAACAATGAAAAGAAAAGGTCCTGGTTCACTGAACATACCTCTCCAGCAATGTGACTTCTGATTCCAACTGATTAGCTCTTTCCTTTGCTTGATCTATAGGCATCGACGTTCCAAGTTTCTTCTCACTTTCTTGAAGGCGTTGTCTTAGTTCTATATCCTACAGATAAAAGACCATCCTTGTAAATCTCAAAGCAAGAAATCATACAAATAGTGAAATGCAAAATTTAAGCTTACAATTCCTTAAAACCTCACCCTTCTCTCTGCACACTGTCGATATAGTGCAATCTCATCTTGACAAAATGGCTCAATATCATTAATTTGTAAACCTACGCAATAAAACCAAACAGGAAACGATCATCGTCAATTCAGAACTCCTGCCTCTAATCGTTCCAAAATATAAAAAAACTTGGAGAATAAAGGAATTACATAAAAATAGGTTCCTCAAAATCCCATCACACAAATCAACGCCTTCGAGCACATGAGATGCTATTTCAGGTGGAATGAGTGGTGATGGTGGGCCCATCATCAGATCATCTCCCACCAATATAGTTTCCTCCATCGTCTGCTGCGAATCGACTAAATGAAATATAAAAATGAAACTTCGTCAATAATCAATAGCTATACATTTCAAGTTCGATACAAAAGCACACAGAAAGCTGAAAAATCTGTCCTCTCTTGTTGAAGACTAAAGATAACATCCTGAGAAGCAAAGCATTAAAATCCCACTTTTAAGGAAAAAAGAATCTAATTTGAAAAAAGAATGTAAAAACACGTCCAACATACCGTCCATGGTGTCCTTTGCTGTAGAACACGACCTGTTCGATGAAATGCTTCTGTGGACTGTGAGTGAAGCGGAGAGAGCGAAATTATATTGAGGAAACAGGTTTTGGGCTTTTCTCGGCGTTTTGTATGAGCTAAGGTTGGACCACGAGAATTAGTGGCTAATTTACGGTCGTTGTCCCTAACCTTTCACTTTCTTTGCACTTCTATCCCTAAGAAAATATTATCATTCTTTTTAAAAACTTAGTCATCAATCTTTGGGTTCTATTTCAATTTAGTCATTCATCTTTTCTTTCTTTCTTTCTTTTTTATTTATTTTTTGGTTTCAAATTGGTCAATGAACTTTTAAGTAGTTAGAAGTTGAACTACACAAGTCGTGCTTTACATGGTCTATGATTTTTGAGAAGCAGGTGTAGGGATTTCAGGGTGGAAAATGAAGCGAATAAATAAACTAGTGCAAAAAAAAGCTATTATTTAATTTAGAGTGGCAGTCGAATCAATAAAAAAAGGTCTCTCCATGCAATTTTTTCAATATATAATACATCTCTGGTATATATATGAAGCGATGAAATTAACAAGATTTGGACTGTAATCAGCGCCTATATTCATCTCCACAGTCACCAATTACATTCAGAAGATTTTTGCCTCTCTTGGAAATTTCTTGTATGCTGCTTACATCTTCTTCATCAAGAACAAGAGAAAACACGTCATTTGTGGCTTTAATGTGTTCCGATAGACCAAGCCTAACACCTACCATCGACCCTGCCACAGCTGGCTGCAATATTGCAAATAGCTGATCAAAATGAATCCGAGATAACAAGAAGTACATATAGCTAACGCTAAGATATATTTTTACTTACCTGGTCGAGGATGTATTTCACAGCTACTGTTGGAATGGAAACACTGTGTTTTGAAGCTACTTTCTTCAGGGTCTGAAGCAAAACTTGGAATTGACTCCATCCTCCCCAAGCATCAACCATCTGCATATATTTTTCGTACACAATTTGTTACCCAAATATGAATATAGTGACTGATTCCCTCGGCAACATTAATGCTCGAGTTACTTTCCATGGATAACGCTAGTTGACACAACATAGTAAGCTGGTTTTTCTGCACATGTATAGTGGATACAACCAAATTATGATAGATTCTTGACTATCTGAATAGTCTGCCGCAAAGATCTTACCACAAGGCTTAATGAACAAAAGTGTAATAGATGGAGATGGACAACGAACTAAACAGTAAGAACGGATTACCATAGGATTACTCCTGTTTGACTCTTTATCTATTTGACCAAGTTCTAAACAATTTCTGTCTCTCCTTTTTACGTACTCTATGGTCATTTGTCCGTCGAGGTCAAGGGTTCATATGCTTTGATCCTGACTAGAAGCTCGTATGATAACGTGATTCTGCAATGATGAGACTCGAGCATAACATACTGTATGAGCTATTTATAAAGTTTCTGATGAAGCTCTATGCTATTTCTCGAATTCTTTTGGTCAGTGAATGTATTCAAAATCTGCTACATTGATAAATTTTATTTTAGAATAATGCATTTAAGATTTTTGTTTCATACTTGATCTGCTCAAAAAGTTTAGGTATGATCGACTGACTATGGTATTTTGGTAGAAGAATGCTATGGATCACTTATTTACTCGTGTATTTGTCATTTTTTTTAGATGCCTAGAAATTTGAAGTAAATGGCAAGTTTCCTTGGACAACCTGAAGGATACAAAAATTTTTCTTTAGTATTTTGGAAATATATCAGTTATTGTACTTATTTTGGTTGGAATTTGAGATTTTTAAGAATAGATTATGATTTTTTAATTTAATGGGTTGATTTATTATTTTTGTAGCTTGTACTTTATATTTCGAGGATCTATAAGTTTGACAGTGTTAATTTATTTGCTTTCAGGATTTAGATGCTTGAAACCTTTTGTGATATTTTAAATTCCTAAGAAATTCTATAAAAAAACAGCAACAAACATTCAAATCATTTTCGGTTTGATATGCGCTATTTAAAAGACTCACCCTTTTGTACTTCTGCAGTGAAGGAGTATTTAATGGCGGGCCGGCAAAAGGAATAGACAAGTTTGTATCAAGAAACTTTTCAGATAATAGTCCACCCATCACAGTTCCATACCTGCACATAAATGCAGTGTCAGGATTGCAGACAATGTGAGAATACTGAGTGTAGCTCAGGATACAAAAATGTTAAAAGCGTATTGCTATAGGAGCATTTTAAATTTCATGCCGAAATTCACAACATTGACTAGAATCGTTAGATGCTCAAGGGCACGGTTAAGAAATGAGAATATTATAATACTGGCACTAGGACAATAGGACGTCAAACATCTAAGTAACCAATAGAAGCATATTACGCAGACATTTATGAATGACTGCGTATGCATATGCATAAATGATTACAAGCTTCCTGTATTAGCATTCACTTTGTCGTGTCAAGCTGCAGAAACTATGACTAAAAAGTAATATTTCATTTGATAAATTATTTTAAGGAGAAATATAAGTATCTAAGGAATTATACAAAAAATTGCTAATATTTGTAGTTTGAAAAATTAACCGAATGAGTGCATAAAGTGGAGTGTCAATAACAATTGCTATAAGTTATTTGCGAAAGAGAGACAGAAAGAGACGTTATAAGTTTAACTCCAGTGAGCTGGCACAAGTCGTCCATTTTCTGTTGAGGACGCATGTCAACGATTGAATGTTGTACCTGAAGAAACAAAGAACATTTTCATTCAATTCGCTTGACGTCATTTAATAATGCACCAGAAACCAAAAAAATAAAAAAGGGATTTATCACCTGGTTACTAACAACTGGTATCCCATTTTCCAGGATTTTTTGTAACCTCTCAGTATCAAAGTTAGTTAATGCGATAGTCTTGATCTTACCTGCATGCCAATCACTGAAGTAAACTGAACTAATCAAGAAATTCGGATTACCTATGGATAGGTGTAGAGACAACTGAATGCAAACAAACCTTCTTCTTTCAAATCTGTAAGGTGTTTAAGCGCATCTAGGTAGCCAGAATTAGAATAGTCCCACCTAAGTAAAGCAGACCGAAGAAAAAGTCATTATCAATTGTGCTGTTCAAAAATTCAGTGGAATGGTTGAAATAAGACAATTGTAGAGAGGAATGATTTCTCAAAACATAAAACACCAAGCTCGTGCTTTATAGTTTATGAAGGTTCTGTTAATTGATATACACATTTGAGTTTAAACATAGTCAAAGTTCATTGAGTACAACACAAGAAACTGAAAAATGACATTGTATACCAGTGAAACTGAAGCATGTCCAAAGATGCAACATCCATCCTCTTCCTTGAGACGTTTATGCTCTCCCGAACAAAGTTACTAGTCATCTTGACGGGCGGTGGCACCCATTTGGTAAGACTGCATGCATATAGAGACAATAAATATAAATCTAGAAACTGCCATCGAAAATAATCCTTGCTCTTCCTACACAACTCAAATGCATCTTATTACAAGGAGATTTCATCATCTTTCACAACTCCACCAGATAGTCCCCTCATTTTTTACTGAGGTAACTGCACTCGATCTATTTAAAGTGATTCTAACTTCACTTGCCCCCCATACAGGAGAAGCACTCTAGCTCTCACTTGAAGTAGAGGAGTGAGAACTGCTTGGCACACACTAGATAGACATCATTTCTCAAAGCTATTGCAAACAATCGAAAGTTAACAAAACCAAAACAAGATAAACACTAATATCAGCACTCACCCCCTGACATTTTCCAGATACTCCGGTGGGCGCTCTCGACGTACTCTATTAATGAATATACCAAAAAGATCTTCTGCAGGTCCATCTGCAGAATATGCACAAGTAAATCGCAGAACCACTAATCACATGCATTAAATACTCATGCCTTTAATAAACAGTAGTACATCCCTTTTTGCATCTTATGTGTTAACTCGAGGTGCATCAAGATTCTATACACTCATAATCAAGAAATCCAGAACTAGCAGAAATCCTAAAGGACTTCAATCAATAGCTTCACAAAACTATGCTGTAATGAGAATATGTTTTCCACA
>CAIGRP010057424.1:0-17501 GCA_903798385.1 Fraxinus cuspidata
TGCAACATATCTTTTCAAACTAGAGTTCAAGTTTCAATCTTCCACTAAGTAAATTAACAAAAAATAAAGCACAATTACACTAGAATACAAGGATAGATGTGTATCCAAATGTACGAATCTCTCAACTTAAATCATCTGCAATATTGACGATTTGAGAAACTGTGCTTCCTTTGATGCAAATAGTTTAGTAACAGATTTGTCTCTGACTCTACCAGAAACTTTTGCCTTTCCCTTGGATGTATGATGTGTTTTTTTCGTAGAAGTCGAACCTGTGCCAATGTTAAAATTCAGTGAAAAGGCTTTTGCCGTGTTTTCTAAACCTTGTTTTGCTGCCTCGCAGCTTCCACTGAATTTGCTACCACAGGAAGTACAGAACTAGATCTCTTACCACTATCAATCTCCAATTTGTTTTCAGATCCCTCAGTACCACCCATCATCATTGAGCACTCATCTTCTTCATCAGTTACTCATTCATGTTCACAAGGGCTCTTAGTGTAAGAGGGAAAATGACCGTCCTCATCAGAGTCATAGAGTGGAATATTTTCAACCATATATCTGCTATGTAGAAACCAATTTATGCTCAACATCCCAAAATTTTCAAAAAAAGAATAGGGAAAAAAATGTTAAGGAGAATGTATAAGTAAAGAAACATGGACAATCTATAAACTATAATTGAAACCGGGAGTATGAAGAAAATAAAGAAATCACAAAAAATCTTCAGGAAACAAAAAATAGCTCTCTGCACCAATACCAATCACACCTTCCAATTTACCACTCTCTTTCCCTACAACTCTAAATCCTAATTTTTAGCGATCCATTAGGAGCCCCAACTCTCTTTGTGAATACTATTCAATAATGCCACTTCACAACCCCTTCTCTTCCCCGACTCATCAAGCAACACAGTACGTACATGAGCTTCCATCTCCAACCAGCTTTTCAACAATTATCTCCCATATGTTTTGACACTCTTCAACTTTGCCTAAGTACAGTTATAACCAGTCGAAATATAGACACTCTTGAATATTAGCTCGTGAGGCCTTGAATTACAGAGCTCCAGCTAACAAAATAATTAATTAATCTAAAAGTGCAGCATTATTCATATCAAATAACTTGGATATTGTATAATACATGCCAACACTAAGAAATAACATTTTCCATACCGTTCCCAAATGACTTTGATGCTTAAGTCTATAGTCCAGAAAAAAGATGTAAAAAAATTCTATCTTCATCCAAATTCTTATACATAAAGTCATATAAACAGCATCACATAATTGAGCACAATGGGAAAGGGAAGACACAATAGCAAGAAACGGCTTTTTCAATGCTATTACTGCTGCATTTATATGTTTGTTTTAACACAGCAGACTTACTAGCAATTAACAATAGCAAGAAAGGGCTTTTAATCTGACCAATTAAATAGTGCAGGACCAAAAAATACATAGTTGCATTCATTATCCACCCAATTAATTTTGTTTATACAAGAACAAACAAGTAAACCTTCAAGTAGGGACTGATGTAGAAAACATACAGATATAAAGAAGTAAAACATTTATGTAAAATTGGCATTGACCCATGGTTGGACAAGGTGCACCAGGTGGAGAGGAGACTAACCCATGTGATATGCGATCGTGAGACGGCCGGACGGCGCCGAAATTTGCAAAACTCTGACCCTGTTGTACGGTCTTCGCGACTATCATTCTTCTGGGATGAAATCCGAATATTGCAGGGTTGGAGGTGATATAGGGGAGTGAGGCGAGAATGTTTGTGGTGGAATCCGTTGTTGAGGCAAGGTTGTTTCTGCTGATTCTTCAAATTGGTGGTGGAATGATGGGAGGTGATAGAGGAAGTGAGGCGAGGTTTTTTGTGATGACTCTTCCAATTTTCAGTTTTCAAAGGGCGTTTTTATCGTTTTCAACATTTTTGAGTTTTTGGCTTGAAAACACTCAAAATGACCAAACTGATGTTTTGAGTTTTATGTACAATTTTTTTTTTTCGAAAATGCGTTTTCGAAAATATAAAAGAAAACGCGTTTTCAGTGTTTTAGAAAATCGAAAATAGAAACGACCCCTTAATTTGTAGTCATGCACCATGTAGCCATAAATAATATTGAATAAGAGTGCTTTATTGGAGTTTGGAAATGAATTGAATGAGTGTGCTTTATTGAAGTTTGTAGATTCCAGTGTATCAATTATGGAACTGAAGAAATGAATATAAAAGAGTTTCATAGGATGGGAAAATAGGTAAATGGGTTGTCAATCTCCTAGGTAACCTTTTTATTATATAATAAATTTTTTTTTTTAAAAGTTTTGTGAAACGATCAATTCGATTTAATTTACCAATATTTGGTTAATTGATCGATCTTTTATTAAACGATTAATTTATTATAATCTAATCGGATTTTGGTCTGATTCCCAATTTTTCTTGTTGAACCAGATGATCCGTTTCAATTTTAGTAACATTATTGAAAATGTATTTGATTTGATATTTCTGAAAATGCATTTTTGAAAATAAATATAAACTTATAACATAAAATTCAAGATGCATTTTTAGATGTTTTGAGTATTTTTAGTAAAAACTGTGTAAACACTCGAAATAGAAAACAAGCGTTAAATAAATTAAAATTTTAAAAATTAAATATTTTAAAAACTAAAATTTTAAATTTTAAAAATGAAAAAAAAATCTAGAATTCTAAAAAAACTAAAAAGAATAAAAATAAATTTATAGAAATTCATAGAAAATAAGATTATAAAACATAAAAAATAAAATTAGTTCTAGCTCTTAATGATTAATTACATAAAAAATTTTAGAATATATATAAATTGAATATAGATAAAAATATTCACTATCCATGTCATTAATTTTTATTTTTATTTCCTATGTTTTGAACTCAATTTATTATTTATTATTTATTTTACTTTTGTAGCGAAAAAATATTGTAAGATTTACCAACTTTAAAATGTATATATTATTCGATAAATTTATTAACACTAAATAATCATAAAAATTCTAAGAATATATTTAAATTGAACACAGATAAAAATATTCTCAATCCACATCATTAATTTTTTTTTTATTTCATATGTTTTGAACTCAATTTATTATTTATTATTTATTATACTTTTGTAGCAAAAATATATTGTAAGATTTACCAACTTTAAAATATATATATTATTTGATAATTTATAAACACTTTTACTATATGATCAAATTTCATGAAATAAAATGTCATAAATAATGTTTCAAATTTCAGATCAAATGTGTTTTCTAGTTTTCTATTTTGAGAAATAATTTTTCAAAATAACATACCAAACATGTTTTCAACAGTTTTTAAATATACCCTCAAAAAAAAGAAAACTAAAAATGAAATCAAAATTGAAATCTGAAACAAAAATCAAATGGTCTTTAAATTTTTACTTCTGAAAAGACAATCAATTTTAATATTTTTTATCGAACTTCTTCCTTTTATTTAACTTCTAGTTATTTATAAATATAAAAATTGTGTTTTCAATTTAGAAAATTTTTGGGATGTTATAAAGTGCAGCTTGAGAGTTTACAAGAAATTATCGGGCTTGAGGTCTTGATACACCTCAAATTAGAGATGAAGATATGAAAATGATTTATAATTTTCTTGAGATGATCATGCATGACTAGAAGGCCATAGGAACCATAGGAAAAGAATCAGTCATGGTCGATCCTATACAACCCTAAGACATGAAATGTATCACGATAGCTAAAGTTGTTGGTCTTGTTAAGGTCTAGCTAAGTGATAAATATGAAAACTTATCATATCATTGACAGGAGTTGAGTCTCATTTGGAGGGGTTGAAGTGAAATTCGAAAAATAAAAAATTGAGTTATTTAGAGACAAATTCTATCAATAGCCCTTGTTTGAGCCTCATTTTCTCAAATTTCATTACAAAGCTCATTTTCAACCATATATTCTCATAATAAAATAATTTTCTATGTAAACTTAAATTTTCTCTATTTTTTAACTACATTATCTAAAAAATCACTATTTCAAAATCTATTAACAAAAATAATAGATCTCAAACAAGAACACAATTTGATCGTGACAAGTTTCTTCGAAAACAAATTTATTTCATTAAGTACGTGTAAATGGTAATCTCAAAAAATATAATACGAGTGTTACGGCATAAATTAAGAGACGCCGGGCTAAACAATATTTAGCACTCTATTTAAGAAATTGGACTTTCTAAATAATCGAAAACATCGATCTTTGAAATGTTTTTGCATCTCTCTCTAACGAAAGACAAACTTTGACGGGTGTTAGCATTCCCTTCTCAATTGTCATATTCTATTCTGTCCGTTGTTCTCGTGTTCGAGGGAAAAGTAAAGAACTGCTTCATAGGTCCCACGATTAGCTTCTTTCATTGACTGTAATTATTTGATCATAATTTGACCCCACTAGAAATAGCATACTGATGATGAGAAGGTACAATCCAACCCCTGTTTGATGTGAATTTTTAATAAATTTTTTATAAAATTTAGACGAAAGAAGTAGCGGAAGGTTAGAATTTGAGACCCATTAGCAATCCTTTACATTTTAACATTCACATGCCTCTAATAGAGTTACAATCTTCATGCATATTAAAGTCTGGCGACCCAATTGACATTTCCATGAAAGTTGAGTGACCAAAATTGAAATTAACCAAAAACTATACAACTAGTCTCACGTGCATTTTACTCACAAAGGAATAGCAAAGGTTAACAAAGTGCCTGTAGAAGGAAACAAAAGGAAATAACAATAAGACACCAGCAGTAATATATGAGGTATTTTGCTACTTGCACATAAAAAATTGTACATAATGAATTATATAATATGATGTGGAGGGAAAATATTGGATGAAAAAGTTAATTATGTTTTAAATTGACAAATGGTATAGTACCATATAGTATTATGTATCCATTATGTAAATCTTGATGTACATATAGCAAAATCAATATATAAGACCATACCACAGTTTACACCAAAACCACAACAAGAACTGCTTCAGTTTCATCGTGGCAATTGTTTTAACTCCAACAGGACATTTTAGCTAGAATAGAATTACAAGCTGCTTAAAATAGAGAGGACTAAGACCGTCTTTGTGATTAAAATAGTTTAGCATCTTATAAGTATCCATTTCCATGAAGCATCATCACTTATTTACAAAACAAACTAACAAACCCACATATGCATGCACATAAAATGATTTGGTAGTGATAACTTGATTAGCTCACTGCGTCCTGCCTGCTCCAGTTGAATGCGTGATGCAGCCCGAACAAGCAGTCAACAGGAGGCCCCGATGACTGCATATGGAAAACAAAAAATGATCAATCTTGGTGCCATAATCCCATAAAAACACATATTTTTCTTTTTCAATAATTATAATTATGTAAGACGGATCTACAGTCCCCCAACACTGTACCAAGGATTGACTCAAAATTTCTTAAATGGATACAGAAGATCAGTTTGGCATCTAATGCTTTTCATAACACTGAATGGTTCCATACATAACAAAGCTCTGGCACATGCCATTGAGCACCACCATATGGATCTTCTCGTGTTATGACAGCATCTGATCCAAAAATTGAGTCACATTTACAAACTAGAGATGGACCTTCGGATACACAAGTGAAAGTAGTTATTTAATCACGGCATGGTCAAGATTCAAAGCTAAATATCGTAATTCTCCCCTGATATCAAAAAGATTTTTTTATCATCATTGGGGAATAACTAAGTCTCTCCAATGATGTGGTAACAAGAATACTACGGTGCACTTTGATATGATCAGCCTCAAAAAAAAAATCATAACCCGTAAACCTCAAAAACACCAAATCCTTCGAAACTCCACACCTCCGTTTCTGTATTCTTATGTCTCTATGTTTTCTACTTCCACGGGTTTTCTAGCAATCACATAATAGGCAGTTAAACATTCAAAGATTGTATCAAGTCAATAAATTAACTAATTTTAGGATAAAGATGGCTTTCCTACCTTTTATTTGATACTTTGTTTCTAATCTATAAGCCCAAATTCATCAAAACAGCAAACATAAATTCACAATGGCGTGTTTCCATGTGTTACATGAAGTTCACGAATTCCCTAAGCTAAATCCATGCATCTTAGACGAAAGTCATGAACTTTCTACTTCCAAATCTTCCACAAAATGACAGGTTCATATGTTGCCAACTCATTTGCAAAAGGTTGCATCACATACCTACATCGCTTGGACTCAAGTATGGGTGTCGGGAGTACATACATATCCACATTTGGAAACGAATACGTGGATACATTTCACAAACATAAAATATATATATTAATAATTTTTTATGTATTTTTGAGGAGTATAAATTAAATGGGGTTGGTTTCATGCCTTGAAAATCTTGGTTTTATGCCCCAAAATCAACTTTATTGCTTTAAAATCGTGAGCCCCACTCTCTATATTCGTGCAACTTTAACTTCTTCCCATGGCAATTTCATTCCATGTTTCTCCCGTGTCCACTACTAAATTGATGGATTGACACGGAATCCGTACCCACACCATATTATGCAACCAAACTACCCATCATTTCATCAAATATTGTGCATCTACACTCTACGGATGCTTGAGTTCAAATCTATATGCTATCATTGGAAAAGCAATGGCCCACACACTAGTAACATGGTCATGCATACAAGACCTAAATTCATAAGAAATTCATAAATTGTGTAAGCAAAGTCTCTTTTTGCTTTTTTGACTAAAAGATACTTTTCAAAGTAAAACTTTAACCACACAATCCGCAAAACCCAAAAGTATTACCCACTTATCCATCACTCAACTTTTTAGTTGAAAAATGAAACCCGAACAAAGACTAAGAGCTTCTTTGAGCCCTTTTTTTTTTTTTTGTTCAAAATGCATTTTAGAATAGTATTTTGATGGAGAATGTGTTATTAAAAAATAAGAAAAAGCTTTGGGTTTGCGTGTAATATTATTTTATTGAAAATTGTATTATTAAAAATAAGATAGAGAAATATATTTTAAAAATAATATGAACCAAATAAGGGTTAAATGTGTCACTCTTACTAACGGTTCCCAAACTAGTGTTGCAAGCTCCGACAGTGACCATCTCTGTCCTAATATTGATTTGTCGACTATTCTTCATGCCCATGACTTCCCCTTTAATTTATTATCTATTAGTAAAATTACCACAACTCTTCAATGTTATGTAACATTTTATCCTTATGTGTTTTTCAAGATCCCAAGACGAAGATGATGATTGGTATAGGGCATGAAGTTGGTAGCTTGTATTACATGGATCTATCACTAGTCTCACCTCCTCGAACTATCCAATCTTTTGTTTCACCCATATAGTGACATTATCATCTTTGCCACCCTTCTCTTTCGCACCTTCGTAATGTCATTCGTTGAATGTGAAGCTTGTCAACTTAGCAAACATCACATTATGTCTTTCCTTTAAGACCTGTAAGTTGTGTTTCTAGTTTATTTAAGATAGTTAATTCTGACTTATGGGGACCAATCGATATTTCCTCTAATATATTTCAATATTTTGTCACTTTTGTGGATGATTATTCTCATATGACTTGGTTGTTTTTAATGAAAAATCGTTCTGAGTTACTTTCTATATATCAAGTCTTTCGTAGTTTGATTAAAACTCAATTTAACCAGAAAATTCATATTTGGGTTCTAATAATGCCAAAGAATATGTCTGCTTCTTTTACATCATATTTCTTTTCCAAAAGCTTTATTCATCAAACATCTTGTGCATATATTCCATAACAAAATGAAGTTGCACAATGCAAAAATTATCATTTGTTAGAAGTTACTCATGCTTTTCTGTCATACGCGTCCCTAAACATTTTTGAAGCGATGATGTCCTTACTACATGCTATTTCGTTAATCGCATGACATCCTCTACTTTGAACGATGCATCTCCCTTGTGTTTTCCTCCTCTCCACAATACTCGTTACCTCTCAAAGTTTTTGGGTGTGTTATGTTCATTACTTTGGTCCTAGTCATCTCCACAATCCTTCTCTACTACACTACTTTGTATGTGCAAATGTGACACCATGAGTCCACAACTTATTTCTTTGATCATAGTATGTATCATGAATCTACTCAAGATCCCGTTAGCTTACCTATTCCAAATTTACCGGTTGGTATTTCTCCAAAACCAGGCTCGTCTCTGTCTACTGCACCAGAGTTGTCATCCTCTCATGAGGAACCACCTCCTCATTTACAAGTTTATATTCAACGATCTAAGCCACCAAAAGTTGTGGCCCATCCGTCACCTTATCGTTTGTAGATCCTGTATCTATCATCTGTTCTGATCATGAGTCATTGTCCATTGCTCTCCATAAAGGTAAACGTACTTGTGTAACTAAACATCCTATTAGCCATTATGTCACTTTTGATTTGTTGTCACCTTCGTTTTCCAGTTTCACATCCCAACTTTCTAGTGTTTTTATACCAAGATAGTGACAAAAGCTTTATCTGATCCTGAGTACGAAAGGCTATGTTATTAGAAATTTACACGAGAATAAGACCTGGGAACTCGTTCCTTCACCACTTGGAATACATTCTGTTGGTAACAGATGGGTCTATGTTCCGAAGTTAAATTCTGATGGGACTGTTGATCGATAGAAAGCTCGACGGGTTGCTAAAGGTTACACATAGACCTATGGTATTGATTATGATGAAACGTTTTCTCCCGTTGCTAAGATCTCTTCTATTTGCGTTTTGATTTCTATTGTTGCTAACCTTAGTTGGCCACTATTTTAATTGGATATTCAAAATGTCTTCCTGCATGGTGACTTGTACAAAGAGGTTTATATGGAGCAACCACCTGAGTTTGTTGAAAAAACACGCAGAGGACGCCAACGAGAACAAATAACTGATAGCCAATGATGCCTGAGACTCGAGCTCCGACCGAAAGATTACTATGAATAGAGAGGCAATTGTAGCCTACCGATGATTGCCTGAGACACTGGCCACCAATTACTATGAACATAGAGCCAACCCCGCAATTCACACGCACGAGTAAGTAATCATGAGGCTATGATACCATGTCAATTTTGTGGAATATCTTTCTCATATATATTGCTTTTTACTTTATAGAATGTTACAAAGCTAATTAAAGACACAAAATATACATGGAAACTAGCTATTATTTACAAGGAATAGAAGTAAATAATAAACTTCTAATAATAAACCTCTAACATCTGAAGTTGTTGTGGAATTTGGTCTTCAAAGGTGTTAGACAGATCATTAAGTATTTCATCTACAAAGTGGTGCAGGCTATGTTATCCTTGTAGTTTATGTAGATGATATCGTAATCAATGGTGATGATTCAGGTGGGATTTTCCTGTTGAAACATATTCTACAAAAATACTTTTAGACTAAAGATCTAAGCAAGTTTCGATATTTCTTTGGTATTAAAATCACTAGGTCTCGGATAGGTATTAACTTATCTCAGAGAAAATATGTACTTAACCTATTAGATAAGACAGGTTTTCTTGGAACTTGTCCAATTGATACTCCCATGGATCCTAATGTAAAGCTTTTGAAAGATGAAGGAAATTAGTTTGGATAATCAGGAAAATAACGTAGTTTGGTTGGAAAATTGAATTTCTTACCATCACACAACCAAATATTTTCTATGCAGTTGGCGTCATTAGTCAGTTCTGGGATGCTCTTCGGGTTTTTCATTGGGAAGCTGTGATACGTATTATTCATTATATGAAAAAGAATCCAGTTCTTGGATTATTGTATAAACCAAATAGACATATTAGAGTAGAATGGTTTATAGATGCAGGGGCAGGATCTCCATCAGATAGAAGATCCACTATTGGTTTCCATATTTTTCTCAGTAGTAATCCTGGCTCTTGGATAAGTAAGAAACAAACTGTAGTAGCAAAGTCAAGTGCAGAAGCAAAATATAGGACAATGACTCATACTACTAGTAAATTGACATGATTGCAACACTTTCTTCAAGAAATTAATCTCTCACCTTCTACCCCTATTCCGATATTTTGTGATAACCAGACTTCATGAGAGGACCAAACACATTGAAGTTGATTCACTTAGTTCGGGACAAGATAGTGAGTGATGATACATGTACACATTAGGAGTTAGTTCCATAAGGAGGTCAAATAGAATTCCTAGATTTTCTACCTTACAAATGATGGCATGCAACACAAGCATCTCCTATTCTTGCATTCTTGATTTGAATGTGAAACAAAGAAGAAGTAAATTAATACTATGCACCAAAAATTTTCATACAGGTAATATGTTGGCTCATTCTTTAACTAACAAGATATTGAAGTGTCACTATTAGATCCACATTCAGGCCATAAATTTTACTCTTAAGAAATAATTACTGGGACCAACTTTGCGTTTAAACTGGTTAACCAAACTACCACTTGCACCCACCACCCTTGTCAACTGTTACATCCAACTCCCACAACCATGTAGGAAAATAATGACACTTGGGCGTTAAAATCATTCCCATCAAGCTAAACAACATTGTCCTAGACCACCCCCAGTATGCATCCAGACTACTGCTCACAGCCTCACACCATTGTCCTAGACCTGTGCTCACCATTAATACCCCAAGGATCTATTCTGATACCATTTGTCAGGCCTTGGACCACACTTCTTGGACCGCAGCCATGAACGGTAAGAACATATCAATGATGCTCTTCGACCCAAAGTTTGGCAATCGAGGGCAAAGCAGAGGGACTGATGCTAACCATTAAGGGCAGACGATAGAAGAAAGAATGATTATGCTTTGATACCATGATAAGTGAGAATCATTTCTGAATTATGCTTGCACATTACAAAAAGTGATTTACAGCCTCTTTGTAATGTTTTCAAGGGAGAAACAATTGCAAAATATCCCATTCAAGGCCAAAATTATTCCAAACAACAGTCACCAATTACACGAAATAAATACAAATTATGTGCTCAAAAAGAAACAATCATAAATTAAATTGCAGTTCATATAGGCCATAATTCCATATAATTTAGTACTTCACGTTTTCCATCACAAACCATAGACGAAATGAATATGTGTACATGGAAGATTTTCTGTTGTCAATCCAATTGTTTATGGTGACCATTAACATTGTTTGAGGGTGACAGGGAGGTTGTGAATGCAACTAAAACCATCAACCCACTGGTAATAAATGGGATTGGTCACCACTAGTTGGGGATGATTGTGTAGTGACTGTTAGATGGGAACAGACGGAGGAATGACAGGCCCGAGTATATGGAAAACAACAAACTAATGGTGATGTGGAAAACAAGTATAGGGACAAGATGGGTTCAAAGGCAAGTGATGGTTGCAGGTATTATATATTTTGTTTAAAGAACAGTAACCTGCTCTCTGAGGATTGATCTTTGTGTTAAACCCTAAGAACTATATGTTAAGCTCTAGCACAGCTAGCTAGTGGTGTGTTTAGGTGCTAAATCCTGATTGCTAATCAAAGGTGCTGGTGTGAAAGCCTCAGGCAAAGCATACGATGAGCTCTGAGCTTGAACGTGTCTGCAGTTAATGCGCCTTGATTTGGTTGTACAAGGCTACAAGTGCCAAGAAAGTTAAACATTAAAATAAACAATATAAGTTACTTAAAGGTGATCTTTTAATATCAAGTTAGACCCCTTTCGTATAATGAGGAGCTCAGAGTATTTCTGAGAATTAGAGGGAGTGCATGAATCAAAAAATACTTAAGAAGGATGTTTAAGTAATTTACCTAAACACACTGGAACCCCATGCTAATCGGGATGCAGATAAGCGTTTTGAAATTTATTTTACAATTACAAAACGAGGTCTTAACAATAAGTTCACGACTAGGAACAATTCAAAATACAACATTAAAATTCCTACCAACCAAACATCAACTTTTAAGTTTAAAGCAGATTTTAATATGGTAACAAGTAATAGAACGCTTTTAAACACAGAAAGAGAAACACAACAGTTTACCAATCTATTATATATCAGTATATCAGCAAAATAAAAAAAGTTGACTAATTGAACAATGAATATTATTCACCTTTATGAAGATGCGCGCCTGCCCTCGCAGTCTGGAGCCTCATCAAAATTCTCGGAAGGATACTTGGCGGAGAGCATGCCAACCTCAAAGACCAAATCCTTACCATTCGATCTGATGCCGGTGATGCCCCACCATTTGAAGAATGCCCGGACACTGATCCCGTCAATTTCCGCGATGCGACTATTCACGATTTTTCCAGTTATTTTCTTGGAATAAGTGGCCAGGTAGTTATCAGGAGGCAGCGTCACGCGACATGTGTCCCCCAGCATGACCAAGAAGCGGCCGGAGGTGCTATTAAGAGTGTACGACTGCACATATGTCGGAAGGAGTCCTATGGGGAATCCATACTTAATAAGCTCCTGATGGGCTTCCCCGGTCCCAGATTTCAATTGGACTTTAGGGTTTGAGGTTGAAATTGACGATGAGAAGGAAAGTGAGACGAGAGAGAGCCAGATGAGGAACAAAAATTGAGGTTTTGCCATGAGATTGTGCGTTTTTTGTCTGTGTTTTCCCCCAAAGTTTTAACGTTTGGTTTGAGGCAGGAAGGGATAAGAGGTTTAATTTATGGTTGTCGACTGCTAGTAGACAGGGACTTGACAAGTGACAATAACTGAGGAAAAACATTTATATTAAGCAATGTTCTAAAGAGTGCATCTAAGCGTGGTCTAGACGACGTCTAGGCGAGAAGCGTGATGAATACGCTTCGCTTTGCCTAAGCGGGAATAAAGCGGTCACGACAATATTGACTGGTTAATGCTCGTCTAGGCGCGCCTAGACGGGCGGGAATTAAGCGGTCAACTACAATGTTGACCGCTTAATGCTCGCCTAGGCGTTCATAAGCGCGCCTCCACCTCAGACCCAAAATTTAAGGGGCTCAATTTTTTCATTTTTTTCTTAAATAAAGCCCACATTAGAAGATATTGAATTGTAGTCCGATAAAAATTAAATTATATAAAATTTAAGCAATAAGTTATCGACGATTTGTAATAATGATTTTGAAACTTATCTTTACGTAGGAATTATTAAGTAAATACAGTATTTAATAATATTAATAAGCTATAAGTTATCTACGATTTGTAATTATGATTTTGAAACTTATCTTTATGTAGGAATTATTAAGTAAATACAGTATTTTATAATTTTAGATGTTTGGTATGTATTATTTAATTTATTTGAATTATTGAATTTTTTTACAATGATTTAAAATTAAAAATAAAATTAAAGATAAAAAAACGTTTTTTTACGCTTAAGTTTCACCTGGGCTTGTAAAGCTTGAAGCTTGGCCTCCACGTTTAGCCACGCTTTACGCTTTTTAGAACCCTGATATTAAGCTCATTTGATGTCATTAAGATTATAATTCATTTTTTTTATCAATTATATGTTTTTTAATAAAATAATATTACACGTAATTTTAGAATGTTTTCCTTCTTTTTTAACCACACATTCTTAAAAAAAAAAAAACTATTACAACAATTAAAATTTCAAATAAGAGGCCAAACATGGCTAAAAAAAGTTGGAATCAAAGGTTTGGCATAATTTATGAATTATTTATAAATAGTTTTTTAGATAATAATTATATTTTTAATAAAAGTTCATGAATATAGAATTGAAAGGTGTGAATTTCGGGAAATATTTGATTAAAATCAATTATTGATTTTGATTTAAATTTTATTATAAATACTATTCATTGCTCATTTTATTTATTCACAATTAAATTGTTTATAAATCTTCCCAAACGTAGATACTCTTGATTCGCGAAGAGAATTTGAATTGACAATGAAAGCATTTGAAAGTACGATTTTCCTATTGAATAGATATTCAATAGAAAAAATATAAGTCACTGTTTGAACCACATTATTTTTTTTATTCTCATTTTTTCACTCATTTTCAAATGGGATGTCTCATTGAAGTGCATCACTTTAATATTTAGCACCTGTTTGATTCACATTATTTTTTTCATTCTCATTTTTCTACTCATTTTCAACCACACATTCTTCAATAAAATAATATTTTTCATCATATCAATAATTTTTTCTTCTTTTTCAACCATATATTCTCCATCACATAAAAAATGCATTCTTGGGTTAATAATGTGCACCAAACATTGGCTAAATAATTTTGGATAAAAAACGTAATTTTCTTAGGTCAACGCAATTAATGAAGTTTTTAATTCTAGATGGATCTATAGATAAAATATAAATTTTGTTAGGTCAGTATATTTAACGGAGTTTTAAATTCTAAATGGAGCTATAGACAGAGTCTATTTTAACGTTTGTCACATTATATTGGAGATAAATTTTTTAAACATGTTTTTGTTTCTCCTTATGGGGTAAAAAAAATTTTGAGATCCTTAAAATATATTGAAGATGCTATGAGGCCATCCCAAAACATTGCTCGACCACATATTCCATCCAATTGATCTTGAAAGCTACTCATTCATATTATTGCTGAGTTAAATTCAACTTTCAATTTATATGCACATCTTGAACGATATAATGTGTATCTTGACTTTGTTTTATAAAACATTAGGGTTTAGATTAAAATTCAATGCCTTAATGAATTTGATATAATATTATTATTATTGATAATATCCAAAAATCGTACTTTGAATTACTATGCACAACTTAAACGATAGAACATTAGGGTTTAGATTAAAATTCAAAGCCTTTATGGATTTGATTTATAATATATTGATAATATTCAAAAATCGTACTTGAAGATACTCAATTTCTAGTTGGGAATGTATGGATTATAGGATCACGAATAAGACCTTCAATCAACTGCAAAAAGCTAGGGGATTATTTCCGTAGCCCCTCCTAGTCTTAAGTTAGAAAATAAACGACGATAATATAAGCATAAGTTTGAATTAAATAAAAAGCATACCTAAATAATGAATGTTACCGCTAAACCCAGAGGCAATGGTATTATGCGTTTCTTCATAGTTGGGTGGGGAGAATAGAAACAGACTAAATTTTGTAAGTAATGGGAATACGTTTTTTTTTTTAGCTCTTTGATGATGGGTTGCTTTTTTTCGAGTTTACAGTGTGTTGCCTATCGATGGATCTCAAATTTCCACCTGCTTCATTCTTTACACATCTGTGTGGCTTTGTTAATTTTATTCATCCACCAATTACAGAATTTAGCCCATATTTGGTCTGAATTAAAATCTGATTTTAATTCAAGTCAAAGTCAAACAATCAATATTAATCATATCTTTAATGGGTCCCACAACTGTTCGACCACACATTTCAATAATTTCTATCAAAATCTACTAAAAATCTAATTTTAATCTTCACGAACATTTCCATTTTGTTAACTTTATCATCTAACTCGGTTTAACCATTTTGTTATTTCTTTTCAAGGCATTGGAGCACTATTAATTATCTATTTTTGATTTCTACTTTTGTTTAATGATCGTTGAGTCCAAATGGACGAGCAATTGAGTTTTATTTTACATACTGATGAGGGCATGTTGTTTAATTATTTAGAACTTCTTTCCTTAATTATTTATGGTGAATTGAGTGGATATTTACTTAAATTTTGGATAAAATATGTTAATTATAGGGGGGGCCCAAATTTGGATGCATTTGGATGAAAATGGTGTGAAATAGGTGGGATTGGAGTTGAATCGAAGAACTTGAAGATTAACCCTGTTGAAATTGACCAATTGAAAATATTAATGAAGCAACCGGATGAAATTCATAAATTTTGAGAGTTAAATTCAACATTTTAAAAGTTTGGGGACTTAGTAGAAAATTTTCAAAATTCGCATCAGATCAATTATGAATGAATTTGAAATATGGACGACTAAATGGTTATGAATTAAATTCCAAGGGCCTTCTATGCAACATTTGTGGCATGAAAAGAATCAAAACTATGATTTAGGGATCAAAACGCATAGAATGAAAGTTCAATAACTCGTGGGATCCGTAGAGTACTCAAGGTTGCGATCGCAAATAGGAAATTTGTAGAAATAGCAACAGAGTATGAGAGAGATGTTGTCGCTACTTGTACGATCGCATAGCTAAATTGCGGGGGTCTAATTGCAATTTTACTTTCAATTTTGGGCATCAAATTAGACCTCAATTAAGGTCTATAAATATGATTATTTATCCAACAATCGAAGAAAGCTTGTGGGGATTAATTATACACTTTATATTCAAGCCAAAGGAAGCTCTCAGAGTTTGAATTTCATAATTTTTTAGAGAAGAGAGCCAAAAAAGGAAGCTTTGTACAACAATTCCTTAAATTCATTCAAAGATTTATAGAAGCTTGTTGTAAAACACATCAAAACCTACATTCATACATCTATTTCATGAATTGAAGAAGAATAAGAAGAATCAAAGGAGGTTGAACAAGGTGCAATTGTAGAAATTCAAGAACTTCAAAATCTCTTTCCATCTTCTTTTCAATTATTCAACTACGAATGATTTTATATCTTTTCAGTTGTGTTATTATAATTACTTTGATGCTTAGCTAATTGTGTAGATGCTAGGATAACGTTGGACTCAACTTTTAAAGTTTTGATATTTAATCCCATATTTTGACATAGAAGCATGTGTCTACTTTTGTATGATTGTTAGGAACTTAATGTTTTTTCATTAACTAGCTACTAATTGAGCTGTCTTATGATTTCTATTGACTATTAAGAGAAGGAATAGGAATTTGACATGTAGTAATAATTATTGTATAGTTAGATTAGAAATAGAGATACATCACTATGTTTTGCATGATCTTTTATGAAGTTGTTGCGATTTTGATGCTTCTTTATATATTCGTATCTTTCATAGAGATGTAAAATATCACATATGAGAATTTGTTTAGTTTTACTCGAAAAGAGATTACTAAAGAGGTTAGGAACATTGATCTTTATATCCAAATATGTGTATTTAAATCATGGATTGATTCTAAATGGATGAAAGTAGGGAGATTCGTGATTCTAGCTTTTATCAATTACTTGAGTTTCACAAGCTTCCATTAGGTTAGATTAGATTAGTTAGTTTAGTATAGATATTAGGTTGCTAATATAAATACCAAATCTAATCTAATCTTGCTATTCGTTTAAAGTTGGCGTTAATTGAAAACTAGATTAAGTACTTAGTTCTAATAGGAGCGATATCGTATTCACTGCTTTATTACTTGGCATTTGTGGGATTTTGTTCATCACGTGCGTACTCTCCGATATTTGCAATGCTATTTTTTTTTCATTCATTTTGTCTGCAGGAGAATGATGAGTTTCCTGCTTTAACATTTCATCTTTTTTATATATACTAGTTTTCTGCCCGTACATTGTACGGGTTGTATTATGTTGAAGGTATTGTTAGCGTGATGTGAAGTCTTGTAGATATTTTTGTAAATTATCATCATGTCAAGACAGTTTCTGTAATTCAAGTTAAAAACACTAATCCATCAAGACAAAATCTCTAATGTTTTAACCAAATTTCAATTT
>CAIGRP010057435.1:0-12395 GCA_903798385.1 Fraxinus cuspidata
TATGTTTGGTCCCGTTAAAATCGACGTACGGGTCTCACTCAAAATTAGACTTAAAATTGATCCATTTATTGACCCATTTCCAACAAAGCCATGACTCCAACATCATAATTCTTTTTCTCGTATATAATTATTAATACTTTTCCACGCTAGTTCTTCTTAGGGTCAATCGTAACCAACAATTTTATTGATTTATATGAAACGACAGTCTAATATTTTGTTCTGATGTTGATAAATTATTCTTTACAAAAGAATTGGAGAAGTTTTCATAGTTTGTCTTATTCTTCAATTTCCATACACGTACTCGGAAACAAATATGGCCAGACGCACACGGAGAAAAGGAAAGATACATACCCGGTTGAACAACGTTCGAAGAATGGTCAGCAATTTATGACACTGCCACACCTTTATACCCTCAAAGTCAAAGAATACTTCAAGTACACTACATCTCACAACAATAAGTACTTCAAGATTTTGCAATAACCGAATTGAATCAGATTCTGCAATGGTCAGCAATTTATGACACTGCCACACCTCCATGTTTGCTAGTTTATGCAAAGATGTTATTGGTATTTCCTTGCCTAGTAGCTTTACTATACAATCCAACTTAAAAAAATACAGTGCCTCCATGTTAGGAAAGTTGACCTGCGAAGTTCAATTAGTTGTAGTCAGCTAAAATTTATCCATTATGTTATCTATATAAATGAATTGCGGAAAGCTATGTCATTCTATACAAACTGTATCTATCTATCTATTCAATTATATTACAAGACACGTTCATTGTGCTGTTGACTAAATACAAATAAAGCTGAATTTCTCCTTTCATTATACCCAATTTAATCTCGATATTTTAGCTCCAAAATTTATGCGCATCTTTTTATTTTAAAGTTTATTTGGTTAATGGTTGGAAAATCACCAAGATTTCCTATTCTCTCAATTCTTAATCAAGACTACAATTCTACAAAATGTTTTTGTAATTTGTATGTAGTTGATTGGAATCATGAAAAGCTATAATTATTAACTTAAAATAAAGGACAATCTATAAGTTAGTTTTGTGCATGAGATGCTACAAGTCTACAACCGTACTGCTTTTCCTGTTTAGTTCAATTTAAAAAGTTGATTAAAATATAAGTAAAATTTAGTAATTAATTTTAACTACATTTCATGAAACCCACAACTTATCAACCACACTTTTTATTAACTTTTATTAAATTTTACTCAAAATACGCCCATGTTTGGTATAGCTAAAATCTACTAAAATTCAACTTATCAATCACACATTTCATTAATTTTTATCAAAATTTCCTCAAAATATGCCCATGTTTGGTACAACTAAAATCTACTAAAATTTTGATTTTGTATTTAATCTCTACCAAACATGGGCATATATATTTTTTTTTATCTAAACCAAACGGTGTTTAGGTTTTGTTAAAGGCTCACTCTGATTAATAATATTTTGTAATAATAAAATTCATTGATTTGTACTAAATGACCATTCTAATTTTTTTGCTCCACTGTTTATGATTTGTTCATGTGGAAAACATTTTCGAGTATACTTGATTTCCAATTTTTTTTTTTTTCTTCAAGTTAATGAAACCATTTTCATCTAACTCACTCACAACATTCTTCAATATCTTGTCGTCTTCACCATCTATTGGAATGTAACGTCCCAAGTACAGCTCTTCCAGTTTCTTCATACCCGAAAAAACACTGGGTAGAAGTGGACAGGATAACGTATTAAACCTCAAATCAAGCGACCTTAGGTTGCGAAGATTCGTGAATTCAAATTCAATGGGAGAATAATCACCGAAAGACCTATAGAAAGAGAGAATTTCCAAGTTTTCATTGATAATTGATAATGTATTTTACAGTCCATCAAGCACAGAGTTCGAAGACCCGTCAATAATTGGATTGATGATGGAATTTGAATGTGCATCCCTTTCAATTCAAGAACTCTGAGTTCTTTCATATCTTTGAAAAATTCTTCGAAAATTTTACATTCTCCCAACTCGCGACATATCACCCGTAACAACTTAACGTTCCGATATTTCAACCCACTCTTCAGCTGATCCAGCTTATCAAATGTAATTGAGATGGCACTGCAAGATTCATCAGCTTCATGTTCTGGCCACTCTATCAAACCGGCATGCTTGACCATATATCCACATTTGTCTTTAGTTGCCGACATCTGTAAGCAAAAATCTCTGATAACATCATGCAATTTCACCTTGTCTTTCAGCATATCAGGTTGTAATAAATTACAACTTTTTAGTTTATCGACAATTGAATATGCACGATCTCTAGTTTCGCTGAGCGTCTCAGTATCTGGAAACAACTCTAGTCCCCTTGCATATCTAACCAAAATTTCAATTGGAGTACTTTCATCTTCAGCGAATAGAAAACATAGCAAAAGCAAGTCCCGGTCTTCATCACTTTCCAAAAAGTTGTAGCTCAATTCTATTCTTGAGTACACCAAATTGTGCATTCCATCAAGATTGGTCGCTCTAGACTTCTGTAGCTGTTGAAGTGCATCTCTCCATTTATATGGGGCCTTTTTTTTCGGTGCTTTGCCAACAACCACTAGAGCAAGAGGTAGACCTCTACACTCGCGTGCAACTCTTTTGGCTATGCTTACGACATCAGTTTCATCATCAGAAATCTCTGCCGTGTCCTTGAAAAGTTGCCATTCTTCTTCTTCAGGTAAAACTTCGATTTCGAATTTCCTTTGGGCTTTTATTTTACTACATGTTTCTTCAATTCGCATTGTAAACATAATTTTCAACCCTTTGCGATCATGTGGAGATGGAATTCCTATAGTTCCCAAATCAATTCCATTCCACACATCGTCTAATATTACAAGAATGCTCTTGCCATCGTTACCTTCAAGTCTTTGACGAAGTCGTCCAACTCTCACGCTAGTTGTCTTTTCTTTAAATTCTACACCAAGCACATCAGCGAGTTGATCTTGAATTTTGTTTATGTCTGGATCGTTAGATACAACTGCAAATGCAACCTCCTTAAATAATTCCTCAACTTTGACTTCATTGACAATTTCCTTTGCCAGTGTCGTCTTACCAACTTCAGGCATGCCACAGATCCCAATTATCCCGATATCTTTGTCCTTTAGAGCTTCTTTGATTTTCTTCTTAGTTGATAACCTTGTTTCCAAACCCTCATGGGGAGTTAGGTTCAACTCCTGCACCGGCAGTGGACGAGAGCTCACCTTCTCAAATGTACCTTCCAGTTTGAGCTTAATAGCCTCAATAGTCTTCTTTGTGTATTCTGCAAGCTTCCCAACAATGGAAAATGCTATGCCCTCTGCCATTAACGGATTCTTTTCCTTTTTGTCTTACCTTTTACTTTGGACGAGTTTAATGAAATTGCAGATTATTTCCTTGGTTGCTAGTGATGATTATCTCTACAGAGTTATTGAGAAAATTACAATCAGAGAACATCGATAATTGTAAAATCTTAGCATTCTCTACAGTAAATTAAATGAGAAAATAGGAACAAGTGAAAGTTGCATCTATTCATTATCTTTGCATTCGAAATATCAAATCACAAATTGGTAGCTCATGAAACAAATAAAATTTTATTGATTTTCATTTGACTTTAACATACTTTTATTGGAAAGAATAAAAATTTATATGAAACGTCTATATAAATTATTGTAAGTATTTTATTTTATTGAAATTATTTATTTTTAAAGTACTATGCGTTACTATTTCAAATCAATACCTGCATGACAAAATGATTCAGAAAACATATAATATGTTTTAAAAATATTAGTAATCTCAATTCGAAAAATAAATAAAAAAATAGGAAAAAATAAGTTTCTCACTACACAACAAAAAGAAAAGGAAACAAAAAAAGGGGCCATGGATAAAATTTAAAAATATAGTACAAAAAATTAATATTTATAATGACAAACTTGCAGAAAGTTATTAAGCTAACAATAAACCAATATAAAAGAATTTAATTAGAAATCAGTCTACTTTTTTAACAAAATCTTATAAGAATTTAAGTCAAAAATTGATCTTTTTCAAAGAAAATTGAGAGAGAAAATGAAAAAGAATAGAGAGAGAAAAAAAGGAGAATGTTAGAAGGAGAAAAAAAAACTAACAGGTTGAAAGGAGAGAAAACACTGATATGTTTTTCATTTAAAAAAATCTACAATTAATCATAGGTATAGGGGAACGAAAGATGGAAGAGAATATTACAGAATGAATTTTTTTTTTCTTTTTTCTATTGTTAAAGTCTTTCAAAATCTCTCGAGTGAATGCTAAACAAATTGTAAGATTTTTTATTTGTATTTTCTATTCATTAGAAGTTATTAATATTTTGAATATCCCGTGAGTTTTAAGGACTTTAAAGTTTTAAACTAATGCTCCATCATTTTTCAAGACTTTAAAAAGTCTATGAAAAACTACATTGAATACACCTGGATATTTTAAATATGTAATAGTATTTAAAAGTCTCAATCTTCATATATTCTTTATAATTTTGTTTGGCTATGTGTTCTTGGTGTGTTTTGGTGCTAATCGGGTCACAATCTAGGATCAATAGTTACTATGTTTAATAAGGATGACAAAAGGACAGTACGAGAATTAAAATATCCTCATTTAATTATTCTCCTATAATTTTATTATTATTTCTATTTTTGAAATACAATTGAAATTGAAAAATATGAAAGTAAAATAAAAAGATTCGGTATGGATAGAGCAATTCAACACACGGGCTGTGTTTTCGTCCCCATCCCATTTACTATTTATGGTTAGGGTAATGCAAGTCAAGTTGAGCATAATTTTATTATCTGTATCGTTCAAAGGATAAATTATTGAAAAAAATGAGAACAAAGTTCCAAATCGATTAAGAGCATGTTTGAGCTTCATTAAAAGGTGAAGAATGTATTTTGAAATAATAGATTGATAAAGAATATGCAATTAAAAAATAAGAAAATATGTATTTTTAAAAAAATGGAAATCAAACTAGAACTAAACATGAAGTAATGATAAACTTATAAGTGAGAGAGGGAAAGAAACTCAAAAGTGACTTCAACACTAAAAGATAAAGAATAATTCTTGCGGTGCTGCCAGCACTGCTTTTGTACGGTGGGATTTTCCCCTTGTACATGAGGCATATCTGAAAGATAAATAGTCATCTTCCATGGTTATTATTCAAAAACCTGCTTTTTGATGAAAGTCGGCTAAAAAAATTAGTAAACTAAAAATGGATAATTAAAAAGCAAATTTAAACAGAAGCAAATATATATTTTTTTGTAAATTAAAATGTGCATATATATAGGTGAGAAACATTCGGCCCCTGTTTAAGCCACATTATTTTTTTCATTCTCATTATTATACTAATTTTTAACCACACATTTTTCAATGAAATAATATTTTTCATCATATCAATAACTTTTTCTTATTTTTTAACCACACATTCTCTATTAATTTACTATTCCAAAATAATATGCTCAAACAAATTTCCCTTTCGTCCCTATAGATTTAGTTTTTTTTGTCAACAATGCCCTTATTCATTTTTCATGATTCACATCAATTCATGCATTAAAATTTTTGTGGTTAACATTTTTATGTCTATTATTCTAGCAATAATTAACTTTTAGACTCATTTCCTTTAAAAACATAATTCAAATAAAAAATTAGACTTAAAAGAACTGAAAGTTCACATTATAAATGTATATAATTTTTCACGGAATGTGTTTTTAAATAATGATTTTTTTTTTTTAAGAATGTGTAGTTAAAAAATAAAAAAATAAATTAAATTTACGTGTAAAATTATTTTATGGGAGTAGTTCAAAATGAGTTTTGAAAAAATGGGCCTCAAACAAATTAGTTATTATTCTAACTAGAGTCAAATTTTACCTTCACACTCTATACAAAAATTACTAAAAGAAAACTAAACTATAAAGTTTTTATTTATAGATTCGCAAGACCTAAGTTGATATTTTGCAATCCTTTAGCATGCGTGTTTCCGTTATTTTTACTTTTTGTTCATATTTAGATTGTGTGTTTGGATTAATGAATTTTTTGTACTTATTGTTATTTTTTTCTTTCTTCTTTTGAGCAAATTTATTGATTATGGGTGAGAAGGAAAATAATTTGTGATTAACTGTTTAAAGGCATGAAAATGCAGTGGGAGTACCTACCTTGTGCTCCGAGAATGCCCAATCACTCTAATGAACAGTACTGAAAAAAATAATTAAATTGGAGTAAATATATAAAGGGGAGAAAGATTGAATAAACATATATAATCAAGAAAAGCCAGCTACCTTGTGATTCGATGATATCCCATGCCCTATTGCAATAACACAAGCTTTCCGGTTTGATCGAAATATGTATATTAAGTGAGGAAATAAAATAGAGAATGAAAATTGGTAGTGTTTTAATTATATATTTGTCGCATAAGAAGGCAATCTTATGAATAAGTGCAAAGACAAAAGCCTTATATTTTATGTTGATATATCATAATGAGAACTGTGTAATGTTTTATAGTGTAATGTTTGGCACTGCGGATAACTTGCTAATCAAATTATTCGATTCCTTTCGTACCAAATTAATTAACTTTACAATGTTACTTGTAACTTTGTCCCAACTCATTATTGTCACTTTCGTATTTTTATTGCTGTCCTTTATTCTTTACTTCCTGTTAGTTCTACTAGATCAAAAGTTAAGGATCAACTTTGCATCTAATTTGACAGCAAGCAAACAAATAATATAAACTAGGAATTTTAACAATATTCTTTTACATTTCAAGAGGATAGGAATAAAATGTTGCGCAATTCAGTCACCCAACTATCCAATGTGTTTTCTGTTAGCATAGCCATTCTATTTTTCTTTTTCACATAGTTACGACAATAAAACATTTGGTGAACCCACATTACAGTTTGATGAGAAGATAATTTAATGGTCAAGATCCATTGACTCTCTAGTTAACAATAGAAATAAGTGAATAAAATGTTCGTTTATTTCGGCGGCTAAGTGAGTCTATGCAATGAATTTAATCAATTAAGTGAACTTTCTTCTTCACATTTTTTAGTAACTGTTACACCTCGTCGTACAAGGCTCTTATTATCGGCTACATTGCAATCAATTAAGGAAACAACAAGAATCCACCTAAGGCCAACAATCTACATTACTTTGCTCACCTGGCCTAATTGAAGTCATGAACAAAGGAAGCTGAAGTGAGCTAAATACCCCAGCAAACCCAACAAGACGTGTGGAGGCCGAACCTCCATATTCGAGATGAATCATTATGATCGTATTTTCGAAGCTATGAGCCTTCATTTCACAAGGAATCGTTCATAGATTTGCCTCATCAAGGAGATTCTTTGTAGGATTAATTGATTTGACATATCTGCAGCAAATGCCTTTTAGTCAACTTTTTATAGGATAGATCTAGACTATATGGTGGCTACATTTAATACCACCTCAGCTTAAGACAATGGAGGTGATGTTTATGAGGTTGACGCTCGATCGTTAAAATGAGACCACGTGTCATCATTCAAGGTAATCACCTTTCATATTTTATAAAGTGAATTCATCTCATCCAACGGTAGTCACGACACAAAGCTAAGTCCTTTAAAACCCTAATGATTAACTTAAAACATTTATAAAGTGTAGACTTCCAATAAAATATTTGTTATGTATGATTTCTATGAAATTATTTCCAACAATTTCTACAACAAATGTGTTGTACTACCCGTATTATGTAGTACCAAATACCTAGTCAAATCTTAGTAGGTTTAATTGCGAATTCCAAGTCTTTCGTTTACTTTGGATCCAAATGGGATTTTAAATACGACAATTCCCCTTGTATAGGAGAATTGTTGCCGGAATTGTATGGTTACTTCTTAATTTATTTATTTTTTGGTCAAGGTCTAATCAGATGCTACCACATGTCCCCTGTAAAAAATCTGGCAAAAAAAATCCAGCTCTTTTAAACATTTGTGTTTGACGTCCTTTTCAGATTTCAAAGGCCGTAACCAATTCTTCTAGAGTTGAGTTGACTTTGTTTATATAGCCACAACATTTCAAAAAATTTTATCAAAATCTACTAAAAATCTAATTTTAATCTACCACCAAATACAGCCTACATATATAGATATTCGACCAATCTCACATCCCGTTAATCCCTAGTCAAGTCACTAATTCTACAATTTTAGTAATTGTTACATATAGAATAGTCAAAATTGTTATCAAGAAAATTAGGTTGTGGAAAGGAAAGAAAGAAGTGGAAAATGAAAGGAAAAACTCTCTGTCATTGGAAGATTAGGAGGAATGGAAAATGATATAGAAAATTGACTTCTTTGCTTGTTCAGAGCAACTTCAACCATTTATTTCCGAACCATCCATTGTCTATATTAACCAAAAAAAAAAAGTTAAAGATAGGAAAACAAGGACATATTTGGTACGTTGATTTATTAAGATAATTACAGAGAAAGAAATGTAAAAAAAAAGTTTATTTCTTATCGTGTGCAATAGTGAAGTGTAATTTATTACTAAAGAATTCATTAATTATTTCGTTCATCGTTACCCAGTTTGTTTTACTAATAAGCAACGTTTTAGTAAATTTAGATAAAAATTGATTAAATTCATGATTGAAAAGTTAATAAAAATTGTGAATTCTATGAAATGTATTTATAAATTAATTATTTATTTTGACTCAAAATTTTATCAACTTTTAAGCAAAACCAAACAAAGACTTATTAATCAAACTAGCTGTATATAATTATAAATGAAAAATTAAGGACCTAAACCATGGTTGGTGTAATTATCGAAGTTATTATCATCGTTACATGTACGAAGCCGCCAAGTAAGGCCACGCAAAACATTGACCTAAAACTCTCTCTCTCTCTTCATTTCTCTCTCTATATCTATTGCGTTATCCATATATCTATATAGATACTACACCGAACTCAAAATTTCTTTGGCTTATTCAATTCATTAAAATCATCAAAATGGATTATCGTAAATTGGAAATCAATGTCATGTCTGCAAGGGATCTAAACAAAGTCAACCTCATCACGAAAATGGACGTGTACGTCGTCATTTAACTCTCTCACGGAGAGAAGAAATCGAAACAGAAGACCATGACTAGTACGTGCCTCTCTTGTTGCTTGAAGAACATTAGCGACGAAGACATCATAAATTGGTTCACAAGCATTGCTAATCTCTTGTGCCTTATCATAGAGGTTGCAACAATTATTAACTAACTCTAAACGATTATGGGACACCATATCTACAATTTTTGCCTACATCCACAAGGACAAATCCTTGTTCTCTTTTCCTAACTTGAACTACTCGAATTGATACACATGTATATCTTGTTATTCTTCTTTCTTTTGCGTAGTGTGTACATGTGATCAAATAGGACTTTAATCCTCTAATTTGGTCTTTTCATTGATAAACGTCACCAATTAAGCCACCCAAGTCTTCTTACTTAGTCGAAATAATTGGATTAGATAATACATTGCAAAAAAAAAAAAAAAAANATTCTTTCCTTATTTGATGAGGGTTAAAATTAGATTTTTAATAGATTTTAATAATAGTTGTGGATCATATGAAATATATTTTTAAACTTAATTGTTGATTTTGATCTAAATCAAAATCTAGATTTTAATCTCTATTATACATGGGCTCTATATATACCGACCCTAAGCGAAGAACATAACACTAAAAAATATTTACATTTAAAATTATATTTGCTGATCTAAACCATTAATGAAAAGAATAAGAAATTATAATAATTATAAAAAAATTATTGGTAAACAATTATGTTAGTTCAACTATGGGAAACAACCATGAAGATTCCAATAGTCTTAGCCTGACTCTTAAATGTGAAATGACAAACAAAACGAATAATTGGACCGGAAAGCATCAAGAGTCATGCTGCTTACATTGGTCAAATGGTATGAATATAAGCCCATGTTTTAATTTAAATCAAAATCAACAATTAATTTTAACCACATTTTATGGATTGCATAACTTTTTAACCACACATTTCATTAAATTCTATCAAAATTTACTAAAAATCTGATTTTAATCCATACGAAACAGGGTGTAAATATGTTTTCACAATTGGTTTGTGCATGTTATTGGCATGTCTCGTCCAATGCGACATACTTTGTATCCATAATAATCGTGTTTAGATTGGTTTTTTTATGCATCAAGTTGTTCTAAACTTGAGTTATGCACTATCATCTCGAATAAAGGTCATAAAGAGCTCCAAATATATCGTTCATGATTGCATATCATTAAAATCGGATGATTATAAATTTATGAACGAAAAACACATATTTCTGGTCGCACAATTTCAAATTTAAAATTGAATTGCAACAATATTAGTTTAGGTCAACAGAGGACTAACTAAAAGATGGTCACTACCCAATACCCATTATGTAACTTAATGTTGGGGTTTGAAAATATTATCCATGTATGATGGTTAATTTTATCAAATATATTAAATCGATACTAAAGCAAAATACGTTTATATGCAAAACTAGGTACAACAACTTATATTGGCTTATAAATATTTAGCTACTGTTTGGTGATTAAAATCAAAATTTTAGTAGATTTTGATAAAAGATGATTAAAAATGTGGTTGAAAACTTGTGAACTTCATAAAATATATTATTAAATTAATTGTTAATTTAAATTTAAATTTAAATTAAATTCTATTTAAATTAATCACTTCCAAAGACGGACTTAATCAAGTTCACCTTATTGTTCAATGACTTGTAGAGCCACATTACATTGATATGTGGGCGTCATTACTGAATAAGCCTATAATTGTTCGGATCAGTAAACATGAATTTTTGTTTTAGCCTAAGGGTGCTCCAATGCTCTAATAAAAATGGAAATTTTCACTTGTAACCCAGTATGAAATGATAATTCCAAAATATACTAACACGATTATTTTAGTCCTAAAATAATATAAAATTACGGAATTACGGAATGACCTAAGGTAACTGATTGCAATCAACATGCATACTTTAAAAAGCTCCAAAAATTTAGAAATTTATTATAAAAACAATTGGACTGAGGAGATTTTATCAAAATATCAGTGTGCAAAGAGTCATAATAGTTACAGAATTCAATTTTTTTTTTTTTTCAAAATCAACTCGTGATACTCACTTGATATGTCATCATTGCATTGTGTATTTCGTGGTATTATTCCAAAATCCTTTTTGATTATTTTGAAATCTCTATTTTCATCCATTTTATGATACTAACTAATGAAAACTCGTGATTGTTTTGGATTGTAAATTCACACAAAATAATTTGTGACAAAACATGATTTACAGAAATAATTTAATAAAAAATGGTTAGGTAGATTAAACTACATTTCAGCACTAATACAATAAAACATGCGTTTTGGGATGATATAAAATAAAATTATAGTCATATGTTAGTTTTGATTTTGGAACATTACGCAATATACCGTAGATGTTGATTTGCTGTAATAACTTGTAATGTCTAATCATTTTAATATATATATATATATATATATATATATATATATTAATGTTGTTGTTATGTGCACTATAAAGTTCTTATTTTTCTACAATATTGTGTATCCTATATCAATTATGGCATGTCATGTAATTTTTGAAAGATGGGATGTTGTGAATCATGCTATGTTCTTATGTGATTTTCGAACAATTACAGGATGTATATATAACATTTTGTTACACCGGCCTTCACATTTTGTTACAGTGTTATGTCACGTGTAATGATAAATGATAGATAATACCCTTTTTTTGCCACATTTCTTGAAATTGTATTGTGTACTGAAAAGTGTTACATTTGGTATATCGGCATCTAACATATACTACGTTATTGTCATGTCATATAGATATGAAATCAATAAATGCTTTTATTATTTGAGGAGGAGGATGTGTCATGCCAATAACGTGTACATACGCTCATCTCATCAATATAATAATGTCGGATTTAAAAAAGTAAAACTTGCCCAATAGATCACAATCATATCTGAACCGGCAATAATACAAATTTTTTTTTTTTTTAATTGGGTTACTCCTAGGCACTTGCATAACCATATAGCTAATGGTGAATGATTAGCCAAAAATATCAAGAGCAACAAAAGAAAAGAAATGTTATGAAAAGAGAAAAAGAGAAGCCAATAAATTTGTGTGTTTTATTAAGAACTGAAACTTCATATTTATAGATAGGGGTGGGCGTGGGTTGGGTTGGGTCTGTTTTTTACCCAACCCAAACTCAATCCAATATGGTCGGTTTGATAAAAAATCAAACTAACCCAACCCATTTATGTGTTCCAACCCAACTCAACCCAACCCAATCAAGTTTCGGTCGGGTTGGGTTGGGTTGGTCGGTTTGGATATTAAAAATCATAAA